>APFE030197963.1:63659-81271 GCA_000404065.3 Pinus taeda | reverse complement strand
CTCAATCCCCTTGAAGGCTCCTTGACATAATCCAAGGTTTACCAACAAGTGACCCCAGGCTCCTCGACAATGGTTAATCTGAGGTTTACCGTTTTTAATACGTGAATATCTTTTATCGTTCCCAATGAGGAAGGATTGATTCCCACAGTGGTTCAGATATGATCTCGTGCTTCTCCTTTAAGAGGAGCTTTCCCAGAGCATAGATGTAACAATTGGAATTTATCTCCTACCGCAAGATACAACTACTTGTTTGTTTTACTATCTTGGAGAGTTAATTACTCTCTACTCCAAGATACTAGCCTTAGCTAGATTGGTGGAAAGAGCCCTAAAAATGTAAAGATTACTAGATGAATTTTAATTAAGTGCTGTGTTATTTAGGCTGTTATTACTCAAAAGGGTAAATGGATATGAAACCAATGGTGTTATGACCCGACCCAAAACTGAATGCAATCGAATATGATAATGTAATCTTTTCAATTCGATGAATTCTAACTAAAGTAAGGATAGAGTTTCCATTCACTTCCAACAATGCAAAAAATTGATCACTAAGAGAAAATATAACAAATTCTCTAATGCACTAATTTCATCAAGAAAAACTAATGCAAATCAATTCCAAAACAGTTTTTATTTTTATTTTTGTGTGTTAAAAACAAGAATAAAAATATGCAAATTCAAATCAAAGAAAGCTAATCTAAATCTACGATTGATTTTTCAGAATGTAAACTATGCAATTGTAATCTATGCACAATTCACTTGAAAAGTATGCAAATGTAATCTATGCACATTTTTCATTCATATTCTGAAAATGAGCATTCTAATTATGCAAATGTGATCTATGCAAGAGAATTCTCAAACACAAGATGATTCTAATGTAATCTAAGAACCAATCAAGTGCAAGTCAAGAAAATTGGGTGAGAGTTCCAAAGATCAAAACATAAAAACACTCAAAGGCGATTAACACTTATACACAATTTAGCCCCCCCCCCCGGCGAATGAGGGGGAAATTTTTTTGCAAAAACAGAAGCAAAAAGATGCAAAATTGTGAAAAGACTGAGACAAACCTCCAAGTAATGATCAAAGGAAATCAAATTAAGAATTTCTCAAAAGAGAGACCCAAAACACCCAATTGATAAAAGCTTAAATCAAGAATGCCAATGGAATTAACCTAAGAAAAGTTCCTGACAAGTCACGTGCAGATCTAGGCAGAGGCTAAAAGCACATTAACAAAACCTAAGCTGACTGAAAGAGAAAATCTTAAGTTTTTCAAAATTTTGACAGGGTCCGCAGGCTCCTAGTTTACCTAGGTGCGATACCGCTCTGTGTGTAAAGCAAAAGTGCGGGTATGTCCGCACTGTGTTACAAGCAGAGGCTGCGGTCCTCTCCCAAAAGTATGAAAAACAAAAAATAATTCAAGATCTACTAAACCTACCCAATCCCACACACATCAAGCCAAAAACAGAAACAAAAACACAGTCTCTCAAGTCAAAGTAAAAGCAAAGGAAAACAATCAATTCCCCAGTGGAGTCGCCATTTTGTCACGCGGAATGAGTCGATATTGCGGACAAGATAGACCTTCCTAAAATCTAAAGAAGACCTAATGACAAGCAAGCCAACCAGACACTATCTTTCTCTAAATGTGCTTTTATAAATAATGGCAAACAAGTGTGTTTAAGGCCTACCTTATATCCAACGCAAGTTTGGGGATGCCCTCCCTTCTTTGATCCAAATGAGTTACTTTGTCGCGAACCTGCAAACACAAACAAGGCAAACAAATTAAATAGCACCTGAAAATCCAATATCATAAAACATATTTAACATGAAAGTCAAGGAGTCCATGAAACAAATAACATGAGATACTTGTTGAGAAAAATGAATCTGATTGTATTAATCCAAATGAAGAAGAACTTTACAACTTGATCCTTGATGCTATACAAGCTCCTCCCAGGGTCCGACAAGAAGTCTCCTCTACTTTGACAAGCTTCACTCACTTCCCAATGAAACCAAAAAGGTATGTGATCTCTCCTCTCAAGTTTAACTAGGAAGTCCCAATTCCATCAGCATTTACCCTCAAAATGTTCAGCTTCTAACCTCTCTAGCAACTGACCCAATGCCTTAATTTATAGTGCAATGGAGGGAAGTTACTAGGTCCTCCTTCAAAGGGATAAAGCCCTCCTTCAAAGGGATAGCTCCTCTTATCAAGGGATTAGCTCCTTCTCTTTTGGGATGCATGAACCACTTTGGAGCGACCAATCCACGTCAAAATCCTTCTAGAAACATCTAGAATTAACCCAAAAGTGAGTTTTTTAGGATAAACTTGCGCCTTTTTGACTTTTACAGGGGTACGCACCCACCCCTTTACAGACAGAGCGTGCAGGTACACAGGTAATATGAACAAAGGGTGCGGGTCAGCAGGTAAAAGTAGGAGAAAGTGTGGAACCGGAGTAATATTGATTTTCAATGTCTTTCTCTCATTTGCAAAGCTTGACATGAAGAGCTAAGGTCTAAGACTTGCTTAGGAGGCTAGTATAAGTGATGATAGACCCATACTGACTGCAAATAATCATGGTGACAATATTTTTGCATAACAGTGCGTGAACTTTTCTCTGCATGAAAGGAACTTTTTTTTCTGCATGAAAGTGGGTGAACTTTTCTCTGCATGAAAGGAACTTTTCTCTGCATGAAAGTGCGTGAACTTTTCTGCACTATAATTTATCATCTGAGATGAGTGGGTTGCCATCAAGTACAACATATGTATCATAATGCCAACAGTTCTTGGCAGTCCTACTACAAAATCCATGCTTACAGAGTCCCATGATGTATTTGGAATTGATAGGGGCTGACATAATCCATTATCATGACTTCTCCCTTTTGTAAATTGACATATTTTGCATCTTTCAACAAATTTTTTTATATCAACTTCCATTCCTGTCCAAAATTAAAATTCCTATAATTGTGCCACAATTTGTCTCATTGAACATCTTAGGATACATAATTGACTCCTTTGAACAATAATACTTCTTGTATCATGCAACCTAACCATGGAGTTTTGTCTCTACTTACTGCATTTTCACAAGCTACATAATCTTCTTTGAATTTTGTGTCATATTTATACATATCTTTCAATTCATCCATCCCTAAAAGATTCACTTAGAATTCATGCAGAACTAGATTGATTCTACTAAAAGCATCTTCCACTTTATTTGATTGTCAGATTTTATGCTTGATAATAAACGTTAAATTTTGAATAAACTCAACCCATTCAACATGTTTGTAACTCAATTTTGTCTGTTTGTTGATATACAATAAAGCATGACTATCAGTGTAAACGATAAATTCTTTTGGTATGAGGTAATGTCTTTGTTTCTTTAAGGTTGTATGATGGAATAAAACTCTTTATCACATGACAAATATTTTTATTTGGCTTCATTAAAATTGTCACTAAAGTAAGAAACTGGTCTCCCTTCTTGACTTAGGAAAACTCTTATTGTAGTTCCAATGGCATCAGTCTCAACCTCGAAAGGTTTGTTAAAATCTAGTAGTGTTAGGACAATTTGTTCTATGATTTTTTTTCTTTAACAACTCAAAGCTCTTATCATCATTTTTTTTCCAATAAAATGGTCGTTTACTTTCTTTAATAGTATCCACAATTGGAGCACAAAATGCCACTAATATTTCTGATGAAATTTCTATAGAACTTTCCTAACCCTTGAAAGCTTCTTACCTTGAAAACACTCCATAGGGTAGGCCAATTGACTATGGCCTTGATCTTTTCCCGATCCATCTTCAAAACATCCTTTAACACAACAAAACCCAAGAATAATAATTCTCTCTTCATTAGGCTACATTTCTTCAAATTAATTAGTAACTTCTCTTGTTGTAATTTCATCAACACCATTCTTGCATGCTCCAGATGTTCTTCTTTTGTATGATTGTAAATTAGGGTCTCATCAAGATAAAAAATAACAAATTTCCCAATGAATTTTTTTAAGACCTCATTCATCAACGTCATAAAGGTATTGGGAGAATTAGTAAGCCTGAAAGGCATTACCAACCATTCATATAACTCATGATTATTTTTAAATATTATTTTCCATTATCACCTTCTTTAATTATAATTTGATGATATCCACTTTTTAGGTCTATTTTGGAAAAATATATAGCACCACTTAAAAATCTATTATATCATCAATGTGGGGTAACAAAAAATTGTACGTAATTTTATTTTTGTTGATCACTCAGGAATCTGTATGCATTCTCCATCCCCCATCCTTCTTTGGAGTTAATGTTGTCAAAACAACAAATGGGCTTAAGCTTTCTCAGATGAGTTCTTATCCAATAATTCTTGTACTTGGTTCTTAATCTCCTCATTCTCTTTTGGATTAATTTTATAAGTTGCTTTGTTTGGAAGGTTGGCACATGGAATCAAATCTATGTGATGGCTAATGCTTCATATAGGAGGTAATTTATTAGGCAAGTAATCAAATACAATATCAAGAAATTTATTCAACATTTTTTTTAATTTCTTCTGGAAAATAATTCAAATGTGTGCTTGTGAGGACTACATTTGGCTTACCTATTAAAGCAAAGTTTATGTTGGCTTTGTGGGCATTGACCCAGGTTTAGCGTTAGTTAGCCAAACAAATCCCTACACTACTGGCCCTTTCGGCATCAGCCCATGGAGTGCGGACCGAAGTCTCACCCAAACCAGTATGGGGGGATGTTCGAACCAAGTTTCCACACCCTAAGATGGTCATGATGTTGGTTTATACCTTATGCCCCTAATTTCACGTAGGTCGCTAAGCCTTAGGGCTTTGTCAGTATACCCTTTATTCCTCCGTTCAATACCCCTGCAAAGGTGTACAATTGACCTTCGCGCAGCCCTAACCCATGGTCTAGGTACTTTCACACAGCTATGACAATGTATTGTATAGATTCCTGTAGAAAATATGTGATAGGTTAACCTGATAATGCAATATAAATCAAAGCAGAATATTGTTGAAAAGTGGGCAACAATGAATGCTAAATTTAGAATGTGCTTAAAATAGAATGTCTAAAAATATCATGTCTAAAAATAGTAGTTTTGCCAGTGAGGTCATTGGCCACCTTGGGTGAGAGGTGAAACTGATAAAAATATAAAGTTCTAAAAATAACATTTCTAGGTCCCTTCCTATTTATAGCAGTCCCTGGCCTATCTATAGGAAGCAAAATCGAATTTGGTCTTAATAGCAGTTTAAAATATTAACTGATTAATCTGGACATGAGTTAATTAGTTGGAAAAATTAAACTTGAAGTCTTTGTGAGAACATGCAAATTAGTTGTCCCACTGATCGAGGAATTTATCCTTTATTCTCTCCACTGATTGAGGAATTAACTATGAGTTCTATAATGAGAGAATTAGTTGACTTAGTTCTAACTAGTCAAGTCCAGTTAGATTATTTTAACAAGTTGTTAAAATAATAAAATATAGTTTGTTAATGCTTGCATGCATGTGACAACTATTATTTTAGATAACTGAGGATTCACTCATGGATAACTATTGCATGTCAGTTCTGTCAGAGACCCAGATGAGATCAGATGAGGGACAATGTATTATCAGATGCTTGGATCTTCCCATGGAATATTCCTTGCATGCAGGAGGAACTAGTGTCCTCAAGGATTGCGTAGTTGGACCTATGATTGACAGTAGGTATGATTTGGGGCCAATGCTCACATGTTATGAATTGGACCCCAATCAAAATTGCGCAAGGAAATAGGGGATTGGAGGACGTGAGGCCTACATATTGAGGCATAGTGAGTCTATGACCTTCATCTTTTGATTGTAGAGAGTACAGGATAGCTCTTGAGCTAATATTTTTTGTAAACAGAAGAGGATTTCCACTTGATTGATAATACAGTGTTGGGGGTTTTATGCTGGTTCTTTCCCCAGTGATATATCTGTGTTATGTGTGATTATTTCTCTTGATCAGTTATATGTGTTTGTGATTGATGTTGCTCATGTAATCGATTTTTCTTCTGCTTAATGTTTTGTAGAAGTAGATCATGTGTTTTTCTTTAGTACATTGCATTACCAGTTTGATCTACAGGTGAAATTTCTACATGGTATCGGAGCACAGTTAATCAAGCAAGGAACAATATACAAGCAAGAGAAAGAAAGTTGAAGTTTATTATTCGGGATATAGATATCTAGTTCTCATCACAGTTCAAATTTCATCCAGATGGCCTTCAATGGGTCGAGGCTTGAGTATGCCCTTGATGGTAGCTCCAACTACATAGCTTGGAAGGATCGCATGGAAGCAGTATTGGAAGATAATGGCATTAAGGACTTCATTGATTAAGATGTCCCTAAGACTACTGATGCTACTCAGGTTGCAGACTGGAAGAAGAACGTGGCTAGAGCTAGGAGAATCATCCTAGAGGGAGTTCGAGATCACATAGTCTCGAGCCTCCATGGGAAAGAGACTCTGTTTGCAATGTGGAAAACATTGAAAGATTTATATCAAAATAGCAGTGATCAGAGGAAGCTGGCACTGAAGGACAAGCTTTGAAAGATCAAATGTGAAAAGGGCGATACGATCACTACATTCCTGAACAAGCTCACCAACTACAGAGATGAGCTTGCAAGCGTAGGGGTCACTACCACTGATGATGATATGGTGAGTCTAGCACTCCTTGGCCTTCCTAAGAGCTGGCATTGCTACCAGGACTCAGTGAATGGAAGGGACAAACTGCCAGATTGGGAATGACTGTGGTTGGATTTGATGCAGGAGGGGATCAGATGGAACACCAGAGATGGAGTTTCTTCATCAAAGAATGATGATGAAGAGAACTTGGATTTAGCATCTAAAGCTAAGAAAGGGAAAGGGAAGGCATCCCAATCCAAGTCTTCTCAAGGAGGGAAGAAGTTTGTGTAATATCCCTAACCCAGAATATTCCTCAAACCCCAGCAAAAACTCCAACCAAATATGTGCAAATGATATCTTCACCCAGAAGTGATAAAATAACAGTGGAACAACATATAATAATGTAAACCGGAAATATAAGCAGATACACAAGAAATGCAGCGAGAAATGCTAAGCCATTTTATTATACTGAGCAATAAATGAGTACAAGAGGTGATTAGACAGATGGCACCTCGACTTGCACAAGGCAAGTGAAGAAATACTCTCAGAATGACAAGAATGGCCTCTCTGCGTGAATGTTGCTGCTGCTGCTAGAAAACAAATGATGATTTGGGGCTGCTCCCCTCCTCGGAAAAAGCTGAAACTCTGGATTTGAGCTCTACTCAAGAAACCCAGAAAAACCTAGAAATCTTTCCTGGAATGGCCTCACACTAATCTGCGTCCCCACTACTGGAAAATTGCCGTGCTACTTTAGGTGAGGTAGTACCTGCTACTGTTTATAGGTAGATTATGGGTTCACTCATGTATTTGGTGAACACACGACTGGATTTGTCATTTGTAGTGAACCGGCTGAGTCAAGCTATGGTTCAGCCAACCAAGCTATTTTGGAAGGCAACAAAGCATGTGCTGAGATATCTCAGAGGCACTACACAGTATGGATTATGGTACAGGCGGACAGAGGGAGTGAAGCTCCAAGGCTTCACAGATGTGGATTGGGCAGGTAGCCCATAAGACAGGAAGAGCACTTCTGGAGGGATCTTCAACCTTCGGTCAGTTGCAATTTCTTGGTATAGCCAGAAACAGAGATCAGTTGCACTTAGCACAGCGTAGGCAGAGTACATGGCAGCTAGTCAGGCTGCATGTGAGGCCATCTGGATGCGGAAGATTCTAGTGGGATTGTTTGGTCAGATGATGGATCCTACAGTGATATATTGTGATAATCAGAGTTGCATTAAACTGTCTGAGAATCCAGTGTTTCATGACAGGTCCAAGCATATAGATATCTGCTATCATCATCTACGGGATTGTGTGGTCAAGACGATCATGATGTTGCAGCACATTTCGACCGAGGAACAAGATGCAGATATTTTGACAAAAGCATTGTCAAAAGGCAAGTTTGAGTTCCACAGAGACAGGATCAAGGTTGCTGATAATCCCTTTCTTGTTGAGAGGGAGCTTTGAAAAGTGGGCAACAAGAAATTCTAAATTTAGAATGTGCTAAAAATAGAATGTCTAAAAATATCATGTCTAAAAATAGTAGTTTGGCCAGTGAGGTCATTGGCCACCTTGGGTGAGAGGTGAAACTGTTAAAAATAGAAAGTTCTAAGAATAGCATTTCTGGGTCCCTTCCTATTTATAGATGTCCCTGGTCTATCTATAGGAAGTAAAATCAAATTTGGTCTTAACAACAGTTTAAAATATTAACTGATTAATCTCCATGAGTTAATTAGTTGGAAAAATTAAACTTGAAGTCTTTGTGAGAACATGCAAATTAGTTGTCCCACTGATTGAGGAATTTATCCTTTATTCTCTCCACTGACTAAGGAATTAAGTATGAGTTCTATAATGAGAGAATCAGTTGACTTAGTTCTAACTAGTCAAGTCCAGTTATATTATTTTAACAAGTTGTTAAAATAATAAAATATAGTTTATTAATGCTTGCATGCATGTGACAACTATTATTTTAGGTAACTGAGGATTCACTCATGGATAACTGTTGCATGTCAGTTCTGTCAGAGACCTAGTTGAGATCAGATGTGGGACAATGTACTATCAGATGCTTGGATATTTCTAGTATTCCTTGCATGGAGAAGGATCTATTATAGGAAATTGGAGGACTTGTGGCCTATATATTGAGGCCTAGGTAGTCCATGATTTTCATCTTCTGATTGAAGATCATCAAGATATTCTGATTACAGAGAAGCAAGATAGCTATTAAGTTGATTCTTTTTGTATGTTGTTGAGGATCTCCACTTGATTGATAATACATGGCTGGGGTTTCATGTTAGTGCTTTCCCCTAGATATATCTTGTGTTATGTGTGATTATTTATCTTGATCAGTTATGCATGTTTCTACTTGATGTTGCTCATGAATTTGATTATGCTTCAACTTAATGTTTTGTAGAAGTAGAACAAGTATTATGCTTTAGGACATTGCATATATTGGTTTTTTCTATAGGTGAAATTTCTACATAATTCATTGGGACGATGAGAGGTTGGCCCAGTTGAGGAGGATGATAGGCCAAACCTATCCTCACCCTCTCAACAAAGATGTTAGAGGTGAGAAGGTCATGGGGGTGTATCCATCTACATCATGTGGGGAAATTCAACCAGATTAAGGCACTAGATCTCCTGAAAAGGAGCAGACAGGACAAAGACGATTAAAGGGTGAGACCAGAGGGCGCTTTTGCTGGTGGAGGCCTAGCTTTAGATATCAAGAGCCTAAGTAGGAGGTTGAGCATGATGTTGGAGCCCACAGGATGGTGAGGAGCACATCGATATACCTAGTATGCTGCAGGAGTCACATTTATTAGAGACCTCTTTGATAGCCCTAGTTGTCACCCTAGTGGAGAGGATAGAGCCTACTCACATAGAACCATTTGTTGAGGGGGTGTCATCCCTGGACGAGATACCAACAATTCTTGAGGTATCTAGAGCCGTGACCAAGTTTACAGGTGATAGATGCCCACAACAATTCCATCAGTTTTAGGCCGACCTTCTAGCATTAAAAAGGAAGGTTTCTTTAGTGCAAGAGATGATTTTGTAGCATAACAAGGAGTTGGAGGGCATGAGAGTAGTTTGTGCCGAGTCCATGACCAAATTGACTCATGTTGGGGAGAATTTGGATTCCCTAATGGTACAGCTAGAGTGCACGTTGGAGCATGAGAGAAGCCCTCTTCGGACATACATAGATGGGGCTGGCAACACTGTTAGGTTACCATGGCACATTGGACAGAGGGAGATAAAGCTACCTAGTTAGATTGTATGTATCGACTAGGATAACGAGATGAGATGACCTGAGTTGCATAGGGTGCAACATCGGGTTGTTCTATGTGTGCGATTTTGTTTATTCGATTCCTCTCTCAGGGTTGGGTGGCGAGAGATTCTGAGTTGGTACCTGGTGGAGTGGACTATGGAGATGGTAGTGGACCCAAGTGGAGTTCAACAGGAGTTTCCAGGCACTGGGGATGCTAGAAGCCCCAACTGGAATTAGCATCCAGGAGGGACTACCTATCATTTCGAATGTATGTTGGTTAACTACAACCGGGATGGTGTAGTTGAGCATGCACTTTCGCTACTGCAGTCTCGGTTAGCACTAGTGGTCGACCAATTTATGGACAGGCTCTTTTGGTTTTCTTGGTATGGGATTTGTACACAAGATCACTGGGTGATCAACATACTCTGGCAGGAATTTGTCAAAGGAAGTGGCATTGGCAAGCCACCAAATGATGCCTTGCATGGAGCTAGGGGCTCTTCACTTTCGTGCAGGGCATAGATGACGCAGAGGAGCAGAGCAATGGTGGCATCACTACTGACACATAGGGAGACTCATTTCTCAGATCCCTCAGGGGGGATTTGGAGGGAATATCCATTCATCTACAGGGATAATGATGCGATGGTGGAGGTAATGATACTAATCAGGTGTGGCCTGACACGTACAGACATAACTCTAGGCTATCATATCCAAGAATGTGCGGGAGTATATAGCATTGAGTAGTGGTCTACAGGTGGGCAAGGAGATGCATGGTGGTGTGTTCTAGTGTGTTCCATTGCGTTGCGGAGTGGGAGTGCCTCACATCGCAGTGAGTACATGCAAGGAGTGACAAGTGTAGTGACACAAGTAGGAAGCAGGATGATACAAGATGGCATAGCTACAGCCGAGGGTATCCCGCAGTATACAAGGGTAGGCAACGGTGTATAGTGGCATGTCCAAGGGTACTGGGATGATCGATGGTATGTAGAGTCATATGGTGCTGCACAACGAGGTCTTGGAGTGTTTCCTCTAGGGAAACCCATGGATGGAGATACCAGGCATACCTTTGGGTGTAATTCACCCAGGATCGATGGGGACATAGATGAAAGATACTTGATGGTATCCACAGGGACTCACACTCCTGACCCTATTCTATGTCACTTACAGGAATGGGCAATCTAGTTGTTGTCCTTTGATACTTTGGGCACGAACAACAGGGGACGGGGAGCTCACCCAAGATATTTGGATGAAACTTGGTGCGACAGAGGAGAGACTTCTTAGTAGGGGCATCGAGTCATTGCGCAAGTTGATAGCCACAGGTTGAGGGATGAGGTGATCACTGACAGGGATGGAATATCATTCATCATTGAACCTATGCCTAGGGAGATGGTCACACTGGAGACATGTTTTACTCTTTCCATAGGACATGTCTGTACCATGCATGAGTAGAGGATAGCGTGTGCGGCTGAGATAGTTGTCCATCATGTATCTGGGATCCCAACATTGTATCGACATATTCTCCAGGGGGCGGGTAGCTGAACGAGTGGCGATGGTTGGTAGGAGCAAGATGGATCCACATACACTAAGTTGATTATGTCTATCAGATACCCATGTATTGTTTGCATTTAGGGGGTAGCTATTTGGCACATGTGGTTTCTAGTGGTCATCAGTACTATAGAGTGGCATGCACCGGATTTTTTAGCATACCTCAGATTAGGTCATGATGTATGGAGCCTATATATGGGTGGCATGCATGGACTAGAGATAAGGGAAAAAGGGATTCCATCGTTTGTTAGGGCTATGCTACAGTAAGTCTGCATATGGTATGTTGGGATTTAGTTGATCGATGGATCACTCATGATGATCGGAGCCTTGGCAGAGAGTGATATAGTTCACTCTTGGGATGACACATTGGGTTCACAGAGGGTTTCATCATATGGGGAGGTAGACATTCTCTATTGTTGCACAAGTTCTGAGTTATATTTGGATGGGTAAGCCTTGGTGCCATGGAGATTCCCAAGAAGGATGTGTCTCACATCTTTCAGTATTCCACCATTGAATTGTAGGAGAGTAGGATATTTTCTGCACATGATGGGGAGTATGACATATTCAGAGTAGTGCAACATCATCATGGTGGCACCAATCTTGGACTAGTAGGGAACTGGGGCGTCACAATTCTTCACAGCTCAATAACCTTTAGGGATGCACCAGATAATATAGGGGTAGATCATACATAACTTCCATTTGGATTTATCGAGTCACTAATGAAGCAAGGGACTTCTGGTACTTGCACCAGACAAGATAGTCATTGGAGTGAGGTGAGCTTCATGTTGGACAAGATGGCCTGGGATCCTGGTATTGAAGGATTCTTTCATATCATGAGAGTGTTGAGGCTAGGGATGATTCAGTGGCACATCTGCAACCCTAGAACATGTTACAATGACAACGAGGAGCAACAATTAGAGAGGATGCTCATTTAGGCATTGCTTGAGGACAAGTGATTTTTGGCATGTTAGAAGAACTTGCTGAATGAGGATGCCACCTGGGAGGGTGAGCCCATATTGGAGAACCCAGCTTTGAGGTTGCTTGAGGGCAAGCAACATTTGGGAGGGGAGTACTGTCATGTCCCTTGTCAAACCCATTTGTAACAAGGTGTTACTACACAATTTTGGCAGCAATTTTAGTTTAAGAGGAGAACCCCACACACAGAAACTTAGGAACTATAAGTAGCTTGAATTATTTTTGGCAGTTAGTGGAATGTGGAGGCCACCTATGCATAATTCGAATTTGGCCAAGGAGGACATTGGAGGGAATTCGAGTTAGTGGAAGGAAGGGCCCACAAGAGGCTAAGGGAGCCCAAGGTGATAAAAGGGGATGGAGCTCTCATTTCTGGGGATTCTGATTATTTTGAAAAACAAACTCATTTTGTACGCTCTATTATTCAGCGATTCTATCGGTTGTTTGGCCATTAGTCTTCTGCAGGGAAGATTCAACCTCTTCTTTGGGGGACCATCTGTGCCTGCCATAGGGAGGCTATTACACAGGAGTTTCCAGGGAGTCTGGTACAATCACACACTTCAGTCATCAACACGGGGAGGAAATGCGTATTCCTGGCCAGCCAAAGAACACGCAAGAAGGGTTAGAAATCAGCAATGGGGATTCACACCCTCCTAGGAGAGTCGGGAATAGACCAACAAATGGATTCACAACTTGTTGGGAGAGCCGGGAGTTGAGGAGGAAATGTAGAAAGGGAAACTATGTTGGAGTAGCAGCCAGCTAGACCAGCGCAACAATCGATACAGAGGCCACTGTAGCAACAAACTCGTGGTGTTGGGAGAGCATTCATCAAAACCAAGGGTTATTCGGGAAGAAATGAGTTATTCAGTCCAGGTGGACCCAACATTCTAGGGATATTTTCAGAGGGCTCGGCAAGATATTTCCTGCAAGTCGAATTTGGTTGTATTAGCTGGGGAGAGGCTCCAAAGAGGCTGAAAATCCAAAGTCAAAACTAGAGAAATTCCCTTCTGGGTTTTTTCTGGGGTTTTGAAAAGGATCCTAAATCTAAAGTTTCATAATTATTTGAGCATCGGAGGTGGGATTTTAAGTCATATATTTGTAGCAAGTAGTGTAGAATTTTTGGGGATTGAATAGTGCTTTTGGGGGTCGATTTTGGGAAGTCGAAATCGAGTCAAACCATATCTGGTTTTTTGTGGGCTTTGGCCAAGGAGTCCAGAGTTAAAATCATATTCATTTTTGGGTAGTTTCAATGCACCTTCCATCCATTCGAACTTCAGCAAAGTAGTATTTTCTGGGGCAGCGCATTGTAGATTGGTGCAGCAGCTGGGTAGCCTTCAATTCAATCATTTTCCTACCTAGTTTTGGTCTTGCTTGTCCTTTTAGACAAGCCCAGGTACACCATTCCATCATCTATTATATTTGACTTGCATAAATATAATAAAATGGCTCAGAAGTTCTCCATTTGCAGCTTTTATATCGGTGTTTGCTGAATATTTCATTTTTTTAATTTGTTGCATGTATTATTTGCTTGTTATCACTTGTATTCTTATTAAGGATCATTACAGTGGTATCAGAGCATGATCTTTGCCTAGATGTGGGAAATTAGCTAGAAGATCATGGAAGCTTTCGGCATGAGTGCAAAATCATGGTTGAAATGGGAGACAAACCCATGGCTCAAGGGAAATCCAGTATGCAAAAATTCTGGGTAGAATCCGTTGGGATAATGACAAGTTGGCCTAGTTGAGGAGGGTGACAGGCCAAACCCATCCTCACCCTTACAGAAAAGACATTAGAGGTGAGCAGGTCATGGGGGTGTAGCAATCTGCATCGGGTGGGGAAATTCAACCAGATCAGGGCACCAGATCTCCTGAAAAGGAGCAGACATGACAAAGATGATTAGAGGGT
Organism: Pinus taeda; assembly: GCA_000404065.3. NCBI lineage: Eukaryota > Viridiplantae > Streptophyta > Pinopsida > Pinales > Pinaceae > Pinus > Pinus taeda. The sequence continues at coordinate 66,976 of APFE030197963.1, read as the reverse complement.
GAGACCAGGGGGAGCTTTTGCTGGCATAGACCTGGCTTTAGATATTAGGAGCCTAAGTATAAGGTTGAGCATGATGTTGAGAGCCCACAAGATGGTGAGGAGCACATTGATATACCTGGTATGGCACAAGAGTCAAATTTATTAGAGACCTATTTTATAGCTACAGTTGACACCCTGGTGAAGTGGATAGAGCCTACTCACATAGAACCATTTGTTGAAGGGGTGCCATCCCTAGACGAGATACCAATAGTTGTTGGGGTATCTGGAGCCATGACCGAGTTTTCAGGTGATAGATACCCACGACAGTTCCATCAGTTTCAAGCCGACCTTCTATCATTAAAAAGGAAGGCCGCATTAGTGAGAGAGGCGATTTTGCAGTAGAACAAGGAGTTGGAGGGCATGAGAGCAGTTTGTATTGAGTCCATGACCAAATTGACTCACGTTGGGGTGAATTTGGATTCCCTACTGGTATAGCCAGAGTGCACGTTGGAGCATGAGAGTAGCCCTCTTCAGACATAGATAGATGGGGCTGGCAACACTGTTAGGTTACCATAGCCCATTGGATAGAGGGAGATAGAGCTATCTAGTCAGATGGTATGTATTGACTAGGATAGCGAGATGAGACGACCTGAGTTGCAGTGTGTGCAACACCCTCATGGTGGGGTTGTTCTATGTGCGGGAGTTCGTGCATTCGATCCCTCTCTTAGGGTTAGGTGACAAGATATTCTAAGTTGTTACCTAGTGTAGTGGACAATGGATATGTTAGTGGAACTAGGTGGTGTTCAACAGGAGTTTCCAGGCACTAGGGATGCTGGAAGCCCCGACTGGCATTGGCATCAAGGAGGGACTACCTATCATTTCCCATGTATGTTGGTTGAATACAACTGTGATGGTGCAGTTGAGCATGCACTTTTTTTTGGGCATTCTTGGTCAGCACCAGTGGCCAACCAATTTAAGGACAGACTCTTTCGGTTTTCTTGCAATGGCATTTGTAGACAGGATCACTGGGCAATCGACATACTCTGGCAGGAGTTTTTTAGAGGAGGTGGCATTGGCAGGCCACAAGATGATGCCTTGCATTGAGCTGGGGGCTCTTCACTTTTGTGTTGGTCACAGAGGACGCAGAGGAGCAGAGCAGTGGTGGCATCACTGCTAACACATAGGGAGAGTCACTTCTCGGATCCCTCAAGGGGGATTTGGAGGGAAGATCCATTAATCGACAGGGATAAGGATGTGATGGTGGAGGTAATGATATTGATCAATTGTGGCCTGACACGTACAGACATAACTCTAGGCCATCATATCCATGGATGTGTAGGAGCATATACCATTGAGCAGAGGTCTACATGTGGGCATGGAGATGCATGGCGGTGTGTTGTAGTGCGTTGCACTGCGTTGCGGAGTGGGAGTGCATCACATTATGGTGAGTACATGCAAGGAGTGATAGGCGCAGTGACATAGGTGGGAAGTAGGACAGTACAAGATGACATAGCTGCAGCTGAGGGCATCCCACAGTGTACAGGGGTAGGCCACAGTGTGAAATGGCGTGTCCAGGAGTATTGGGATGATCAGTGGTATGCAAAGGCGTATGGTGCTACAAAACAAGGTCTTGGAGTGTTGCATCTAGGGACACCCATGGACGGAGATACCAAGAATACATTTTGGTGTAGTTCACTCAGGATCTATGGGGACACATATGAGCGATACTTGATGGTATCTGTAGGGACTCACCAGTGGCCGACCAATTTATGGACAGACTCTTTTGGTTTTCTTGGAATGGCATTTGTACACAGGATCACTAGGTGATCAGCATACTCTGGCAAGAGTTTTCCAGAGGAGGTGGCATTGGCAGGCCACCAGATGATGCCTTGCATTGAGCTAGTGGCTCTTCACTTTTGTGCAGGGCACAAAGGACGCAAAGGAGCAGAGCAGTGGTGGCATCATTGCTGACACATAGCGAGAGTCACCTCTTGGATCCCTCAAGGGGGATTTGGAGGGAAGATCCATTAATCGACAGGGATAAGGATGCGATGGTGGAGGTGATGATACTGATCATGTGTGGCCTGACATGTATAGACATAGCTCTAGGCCATCATATCCAGGGATGTGTAGGAGCATATAGCGTTGAGCAGAGGTCTACAGGTGGGCATGGAGATGCATGGTGGTGTGTTGTAGTGTGTTGCACTGCGTTGCGGAGTGGGAGTGCCTCACATCGCAGTGAGTACATGCGAGGAGTGATAGGTGTAGTGGCACAAGTAGGAAGTAGGACAGTACAATATGGCATAGCTACAATCGAGGGTATCCCGTAGTGTACAGGGGTAGGCCACTATGTATAGTGGCATGTCCATGAGTACTAGGATGATCGGTGGTATGTAGAGGCGTATGGTGCTACACAACGAGGTCTTGGAGTGTTGCCTATAGGGACACCCATGGATGAAGATACCAGGCATACCTTTGGGTGTAGTTCACACAAGATCGATGGGGACAAAGATGAGTGATACCTGATGGTATTCACGGGGACTCACACTCCTAACCCTCTTCTACGTCACTTACAGGAATGGGTGATCTGGTTGTTGTCCTTTGACACTTTGGGCACGAGCGACAGGGGAAGGGGAGCTCATCCAAGATATTTGGATGACACTTGGTGCGATAGAGGGGAGACTTCTCAGTGGGCACATTGAGTCATTGTGTGAGTTGATAGCCACAGGTTGAGGGATGAGATGATCACCGACAGGGATGGCATATCATTCATTATTAATCCTATGTGTGGGGAGCTGGTACTAGGGAGACATGTTTCACTCTTTCCACAGGGCATGTCTAGACCATGCATGAGCAGAGGATACCGTGTGCAGCTGAGATAGTTTTCCATCATGTATCCGAGATCCTAACATTGTATCGACATATTCTCTAGGGGGCAGGTAGCCAAACCAATGGCGATTGTTGGCAGGTGTAGGTCTATAACTAGGGTCTCTCACACCACCAATTACTCCACATTATTAAGTCAATCCGGGATCGTTTAGTTCTTTCAAAGAGTAACTCAATCCGAGGCTGTTTTTCCCAAGTAATGCTCGGTAGTATAGTGCTCTAATGAATTGAAAGGAAACAGATACTAAACTATAACTGAATCAACTCAAGGATAAAATCACACAAATCAATCTGATCAGTCAAGGGTACGGAACCAATAACCCTTCCCTTTAGAAACTGATAAAGAAGAAAACCAAAGCAGAGGCTTATGGATCTGGGAGTCAGGCAGCGTCTTGTTGGGCTCACAACAGTCTTAGGCCTGCTATCACTCGAAAGTAACAAAAGCAAATAAG
>APFE030197963.1:26375-51289 GCA_000404065.3 Pinus taeda | reverse complement strand
GGGAACAGCTTGAGTTTTTGGGGGTCAGTGGTGTAATCGTACCCCCTGCATAACACATCATACTCGAATAAGAATGCATCAGGGTCCTCTGATGTGAGGCCATGAAATGTTGGGATGTTTTGGAGCGGAATTGCCTTCATCGGTGCATTCACAGTAAAGTCTACTATAGGGTACTGTAAGGTAGTGGTTTGGGTATTTGGTTGATTTTGCGCCATGGGATCAAATACGTGCCAATATCCTTCCGGGATTTCTAGGAGGGTGTTCCTAGGTTGGGGAGGAACAGACTTGGCAGGGGTTGGTTTAACGACACTTCCCTTATCTAAAATTTCTACAACTAGAATTTCTGTTTGAGGGAATGGAGTGCCCTCAATATCAATTCTAGCTGCACTCTCCTTATCTGGACTGTTTAACAGCTGAATTACCCTAGAAGGAGACCTTCGTTCCTTTATTTCCCCTGTTTCCCCTTCTCCTTCACAAAGGTTACTTAAGTTCCCTTCTTTCAGCCTTTCTGTCACAGAATTTTCAATTTCTTGATAGTCCTGTTCATTAGTCTGGCTGTGGATCTCAGCAAAGGCTCCAGATGGTGATGTTGTAGCCTGAAGGGAACTGGTAGGCTTCTTAGAATTATCTCTTTTAAAACCTACCGACGGCTAAGATTCAGTTTTCTTTTAGATTTCGTCTATAAAAGTTGTTCTACCAAGGGTCACCGGCCCTTTGGCTTTAACTGGGGGTTTGATATTCTTTTCTATCTCTTTCTTCTTAGTCATACATTCTGGAAAAACTATCAAATCCTATCAACCAGCAATTCTGCTGAGAGGGCGGACAGTGGAGCAGGGCTTTTACATGCTCCGCACGCAGGTTCTTACCTTTCGTTTTTAAAATCCAACTCCCTCCTAGCAGATTTGCACACTACTTATAAAGGACAAATGGCTATTACCCTTCCCCGGCAACGGCGCCAAAATGTAGGTCTATAACTAGGGTCTCTCACACCACCAATTACTCCACATTATTAAGCCAATCCGGGATCGTTTAGTTCTTTCAAAGAGTAACTCAATCCGAGGTTGTTTTGCCCAAGTAATGCTCGGTAGTATAGTGCTCTAATGAATTGAAAGGAAACAGATACTAAACTATAACTGAATCAACTCAAGGATAAAATCACACAAATCAATCTGATCAGTCAAGGGCACGGAACCAATAACCCTTCCCTTTAGAAACTGATAAAGAAGAAAACCAAAGCAGAGGCTACGATCCTGGGAGTCCCAGGCAAAGCGTCTTGCTGGGCTCACAACAGCTTAAGGCTGCTATCATCGGAAAGTACCAAAGCAATAAGGCAAAAGTAAATGGAACAGCAATATGACAGGAACAGCAGGAATTACAATGGAACAGCAATAGGTTTAAATGGAACAGCATAAGTAAATGGAAAACCCAAAAAAAGCCAAGTAATCAAAACAGCATAAATAATGGAACAGAAACAGGAACGGTCAATCAATATGGAACACTACTCAATTGGACGCAGCACGCAATGGAACAGCATCTTAAAACAGATGCACACATTCTAAGCTTTACAACAAATCTGGAGAGTATGTATGACGTGACTAGTGAACAGAGTAAAATATTATCTTCAAAATCTCGTGAACACGTATTCTAATGAATCCAACGATAATACCAGTCCTACCAAATACCGGGATGCAAGTCAGAGAAATTCACTTTAGAATAATAAGAGACATGAATGAAGAAACTTATTTCAGCATTCAAGAAATTAACTGAAGCAGCAAATAGTCTATATGTAAAGATATATAGATTGCTGGAACAAAGGAAAATAAATCACACCACTAATCACGTTATGATACAACATCGCGAGTGACGTCGAGCTGGGCCTGGGCTACCAATGGTACACCGCTTAAAGTTACTTCAGATGCAGAGGCAAAGTGAACACAAAGTTCTTTATATTGATTGCATTAACAAAGATACACAAGATCAAGTCTCAGCAAAACTTAATGCTCAGAGTTGTTCCAAACCGTGTAATTACAATATAGCTTATCTCCCTCCGCTCAATGGCGTGGTATCTTTATATAACAGAAATGACAGAGATATCTAGATACAAAAGATAAGCTAAAGCAGCGATCCCTCAGGATCAGAGATCCTGAGGGATTCGCTAATCGTTCAGTTCTTCTCATTCCTTTCTTACGTTCTCTGTCTTGGCGTCCACGTTCTTTTCCCTGGATCATTCGGCTCTAATTTTACTTGATCGCGTCCGCATCCGGTTTCCTAGCGAGGGGACAGCAGTTGCTTTCCTTTTGCTTCCCGTTTCTGCTTGATGATCCCCTGTTTCCGTGTCCTTCTGCATAGAAAACATCGATTATTGGTGATTGAGCTTCGTTCGTCCATTTTCACACAATTTATCAAAATCCTTTTATTCTTTAGACTTTAAATGCAGAAAAGGTTAGGAAACTTATTAGAAAACCACTAGATTACTATTCAAAAAGCATACCTTCCAAACGCTGCACAGCAGGAGCAGGATGGATCCACATACACTGAGTCAATTGCGCATATCAGATACCCAACTATTGGTTGCATTCAAGGGGTAGCTATTTGGCACATGTGGTTTCTAGTGGTCATCAATACTATGCACTGGCAGGAACTAGAAAATTTAGAATGCCTCAGATTAGTTCATGATGTATTGAGCCTATATATGGGTGGAATGCATGGACTAGAGATGAGGGCCAAAGGGATTCCATCGGTTGTCAGGGATATGCCACTGCAGGTCTGCCTATGGTATGCAAGGATTAGTTGATCAATAGATCACTCATGATGAGCAGAGTAGTGGCAGAGAGGGATATAGTTCGCTCTTGGGATGACACATGGGGGTTCACAAAGGGTTTCATCATATGCGGAGGTAGACATTCTCTATTGTTGCACAAGTTTAGAGTTAGATTTGGATGGGTAGGCCTTGGTTCCATGGAGATGCCGAGGAAGGAGAGTAGGCCTTGGTTCAGTATTCCACCATCGACTTCCAGGAGAGTAGGATACTATCTATGCATGATGGGGAGTATGACATAGTCAGATTAGCGCAACATCAGCATGGTGGCACCACTCTAGGACTAGCAAGGAACTAGGGCGTCACAACTCTTCACGACTCAATAACCTTTAGGGATGCACCCGATACTGCATGGGGAGATCATACAAATCTTCCATTTGGATTTAGCAAGTGACTGATGGAGCAAGGGACTTCTAGTACTTGCACTGGGTAGGATAGTGAGTGGAGCGAGGGGAGCTTCATGTTCTACGAGATGGCCTGGGATCCTAGTATTGAAGGATTCTTTCATATCATGACAGTGCTAAGTCCAGGGATGATTCAGTGGAACATGTGGGACCCTATCACATGTTACAGTGACACTGAGGAGCAATAATTAGAGGGGATGCTCATTCAGGCATTGCTTAAGGAAAAGCGATTTTTGGGCTGTTGGAAGAACTTTCCGGATGAGGATGCCACCTGGGAAGGTGAGCCCATACTGGAGCACACAGCTTTGAGGTTTTTTGAGGGTAAGAAACATTTGGGAGGGGAGGACTATCATGTCCCTTCTCAAACCCATTTGTAACAGGGTGTTGCTACACAATTTTGGCAACAATTTTGATTTAAGAGGAGAACCCCACACGTAGAAACTTATGAACTATAGGCAGTTTGAATTATTTTTGGCAGCGAGTGGAATGTGGAGGCCACGTGTTATCACTTAAGAAATCTGATATATGAAACTTCTCATCCTAGCCCGATGACAAAGGTCAGTGTTAGTCTAAGTTGATTTCATTTTTTCCTTAAAGTCTGAAGTTTTAGGAGGTCATGGGTCAAGTGTATTCTTATCTACCATTGGTCCTCCCTCATTCACCATTGATTTGATAGCCATGTGTCACTTTGTTATCCACCACAAAGTCTTTTTGTAATTGCATAGTGCATGCATTCTTTTTAAAGTGTTTTCGTAGCGCATTTACTCTGTTTAGCAGTTTCGCAGCGCAAAACCTTATTAGGTGATTTCGCAGTGCATCAATCAAAATTCAAACTAGCTGCACTGCGAAATCAGGGATTCATGCATTCCGCAGCGAATCTTTCCCAAATTTCAAATCCGTTAGGAAAACCAGTGGCTACGTCATCTTTTGTCAGTTCATGTACTCCACTTATCATGTTCCACCACCCATTGCCATTATCACCACCATTAGATTTGTTGATACACACGGATTACCATTTCCAAGAAAACCCACCTTGCACAAGTCTTAATGATGATTGTAAGCCTTGCATGAATAACAAATCTGCAAGATTGCAATTTGAAAGATTATAAACGACAAGATTTCAATTTTAAATACAATTGTAATCAAGCGAGGCAGATTTTCAAAAGAAGCTGAGTTTACAGTTCGAACAGAGCTAGTATTCCTTGCTTTCAAGTCTTTAAGATTTCATGGAGAGATCAGTAGAGAAGAAAGAACACAGATCAGGCAAATGTCTGAGGAATGAGCCTGAAGGCTTGGATATAACACTGAAGAATAAAGAGGTGGAGAAGGCGTTTAAAAAAGCCGGATGTTGGAATTTTTGTAGGAAGTTACAAGGAGGGCATGCACAAGTGACCAAAGAATTTGCACTTAATTTCATAGGATTAAATTCAAAAGTGGCTATGATGGAATTGCAGGTCTCGCCAGAGATGATAGCCACTGTGACAGAGATTCCACGATGGCAAGAGAATTGGTTCAAAAATTTCAAATTTGACATGAATCCATGCAAAGAGTTTTTAAAGAAGGAGTTTGTAAATTCATATTTGAGTAAGTCAGTTCCTAGGAGCTATGTCAAAGAGTCCTATGCACATTTACTCACCTGTATACAAAAATACCTGACTTGCGAAGGAAGAAGTGAGACTGGCCTCAGTCCTCTACCTGCAAAAGATCTTACAACAGCGGGTCTTCAAACAGAAACAAGAGCTAAAAGATTTCCAAAATTAAATGCGAGGAAACAAGTGAGAGAGTCTGTAAAGCCACTGATCATTCAAGGTACACCTCAACAGTGAACTAAAGAAAAAGCTCAAGTCAACAATATTGCACCTGAAGCAAGCAAAACTGAAGTAGTCTTAAGGAGAAGAACAAGAAGTCAGATGGCTAAAGAAAAGGGTAAGTCAGTAGCTGTTGAAGAAAGTCCAGTTTCGAAGGGAAATCTAAATGATTTATTGCAGGCAATTGACTTTGAAGAGTCCCCACTAGTTCAAGATGAGTTGGTGCAGTCAAAAAAAGAGAAGACAAAGAAAGATAAAGCCTCAAAGAAACTTAAGTTTGATGAGCAAGTTGAACAATTTTTTTTCAAACCCAGGAGACCCATAATAAGGAGATTCCAGCAAGTATAGGAGATACCACCAAGAACAGATGAAACAGGGGAAGAGATACAACCCCATCAAAGAAAGGACAAAGGAAAAACAGTTGCCACACATAAAGAAGATAGTATAGAGGACTTGAAAAGAAGATTGGAATCTGCTAACCTTGAGATTTCCAGACTGAGGAAAGCTGCCAGAAGACATGCCATAATACAAGCTAATTATTACAGAATAAAAACCTTATGGGAAGAGAAAGCAACTTTAGAGGTGGTTGACTGTGATACTCAATTCCATACCTGGACAGTACCGGCAATTAAAGAAGCAAAATTCATCAGAATGATTAATATGCAATTAAGAGCTGAGGACAAGGTTATGAAGAAACAAATTGAAGACTTAAAGGCATAGTTAAGTCAGCTAAAGGAATCTTCTGAATGAAATCCCATTTCAAGTAAGATTATGTTTTGAATTTTGATGATTTTTTTTAGTCTCATCTTCTTGAAGAATCCTGCATGTCCATTCAGTTTTGGAAAGTCTTGGAACATTTGAAAGGAGGCTTTGATAGCAAAGTGCTCAATTAATAAAGTTTTGGGTTGAAACTATGTTTTTTAAACAACTCAGCAATTTCGCAGCGCGCTACGAAACTGCTGAAGGTGATGATTAAAGCTCAGCAGTTTCGTAGCACGCTACGAAACTGCTGAAGCTAAAGATTCCAATATAAATCAACCAGTTTTGAAACATAAGCGAGAAATTTTGAAGGGTGAATATATGCAAGGAAACATCCGAAGCTGCAACAATCAATCAGGTTAAGACAGGTGGAGAAATATGGATTTGGATCCAAATTTGAATTTTGTCATAAAGTGAGCACTTTAATCACGGTTCAAATATGTTAAGACAGCTTAAATGCATTTTTGTTTTAAAAGGTAGTGGACAGCACATCAAGGACGTGGCCATCTATCACATTTTGGAAAACAAAGATGAAGGACCTGCTTTTGTGGATTCGAAAACCATAAAGACCGATGAGCAAGGGTTGTTTCCTATATTTCAGCACAATGGGAAAGATGTGGCATGGAAGACAAGCATGTAGTATTAAACCTCCATCATAGCCTAACTAAAAGGGAACCAGATGTCGAGGAACGGGAATCAGTGTAACCAACACTATTATTAGCATGACTTGGTGTTAGAATCCTACTAGATTTAGATCTCTGAAAAGTCTAGTTAAAGTTTGTTACATTTAATAGGCAGTTAGAAGTTGATTAGGTGTCATTAGAAGTAGATTTCGAGTTTCCCTCATGCTTGAGGAGAAATCTCAATCAGATAGAAGAACTCTATATATAGCTGGAGCAGCAATGTAATAGGGGTTGGAAATTTTATGAAAAAACTCTTATATTTGGCTTATGTAATACTTTGTTTTGGTAATACATGTTTGGCTTTACTTCTCAAGATTCATGAGGGATTTGATGTTCAGAATGTGTGATATTGTTCTTTTCTTAATTCTTGCAGTGGTATGAATGTGTAATCACTTACAATTCACTTGAGGTGCTCTAAATTCCTGTATGCATTCATAGACTGTGTGGTCCTATCTGAGTTGGTATGTTATGAATATTTTAAATGCTGAATGCCCTGACTTCTATGTAAGGATGAAATCATTGTCATATTGAAATGATGTTGACTCCACAAGCCCAATGGATAGTTGCTAAATGTGTTTCCACCATTGATATTTTTACATTTGTTTCACAAGAGTTAGCCATCTTAACTATAATCAAAATCATTAACCCTTTTTGAGAGAGCCCTCTCAGGTTGAGGAGGCTAAGCCTCAGCCTAAAGTAGGTTTGAAATAGTTACTTGAGGTCTTCCTGGTCTGCAGCCTTCCAGGGTCTGATTTTAAGATAACACCATGCATGCATAATTCAAATTTTTCCAAGGAGGACATTGAAGGGAATTCGAGTTAGTGGAAGCACGGGCCCACAAGAGGCTAAGGGAACCCAAGGTGATAAAAGGGGATGGAGCTCTCATTTTCGGGGATTCTCATTATTTTGACAAACAAACTCATTTTGTACGCTCTATTGTTCAGCGAGTCTATCTATTGTTCAGCCACGAGTCTTCTGTAGGGAATATTCAACCGCTTCTTTGGGGAACCATCCATGCCTACCCTAGGGAGGCTATTATGCAAGAGTTTCTAGGGTGTTTGGTATAGTCACACACTTCAATCATCAGCGCAGGGAGGAACTGCGTATTCTTGGGCAGCCAAAGAACATGCAGGGAGGGTTAGAAATCAGCAAGGGGCATTCGTAGGTTTTTGGGAGAGTTGGGAATAGACCAACAAAGGTATTCACAGCTTCTCGGGAGAGTTAGGAGTTAAGGGGGCAGCGTAGAAAGGGCAACTCTGCTTGAGTAGGAGCCAGCTAGACCAGCGTAGCAATTAGCGCAGAGGCCACTGCACCAGCAAACTCATGGTGCTGGGAGAGAAGTCATCTAGACCAAGGGTCATCTAGGAAGCAAGGAGTTAGTTAGTACATGTGGACCCAATGTTCTAGGGGTATTTTCAGAGGGCTTCGCAAGCTATTTCCTACAAGTCGAATTTGGGTGTAGCACCTAGGGAGAGGCTCCAAGGAGGCTAAAAATCCAAAGTCGAAACCAAAGAAATTCCCTTGGTTTTTATGGGTTTTTGACAAGGATCTAAAATCTAAAGTTTCATAATTATCTGACCACTGGAGGTGGGGTTTTAATTCGTTCTTTGCAACAGGCTGTGTAGAATAGTTGGGGATTGAATAGTGCCCTTGGGGGTTGATTTTGGGAATTCTAAATAGGGCTAAACCATATATGTTTTTTTGTGGGTTTTTCCCAAGGAGTCCAGGGTTAAAAGCATATAAATTTCTAGGCAAGTTCAGTGCACCTTACATCCATTCGAACTTATGTAAAGCAGTAGTTTTTAGGGCACCGCAGTGTAGATTGGTGCAGCAGTTGGGTAGCCTTCAGCTCAGCCATTTTCCTATCTGGGTTTGGTCTTGCTTGTCCTTCTAGATGATCCTAGGTGCACCATTCCATCATATATTGTATTTGACTTGCATAGATATAATAAAATGGCTCAAAAATTCTCCATTTACAGCTTTTATATGGGTGTTTGCTAAATATTTCGTTTTTGTAATTTGTTGCATGTATTATTTGCTTGTTATCACTTGTATTCTTATTAAGGATCATTATAGTGGTATCAGGGCATGATCTTGGCCTACCTGTGGGAAATTATCCAAAGGATCATGGAAGCTTTAGGCATGAGTGCAGAGTGACAGGTGAAACTGAAGACAAACCCATGGCTCAAGGGAAATCCAGTATGCAGAAACTCTAGGGTAGAATTCATTGGGATGATGAGAGGTTGGCCTAGTTGAGGAGGGTTGTAGGCCAAACCCATCCTCACCCTTACAACAAAAACATTAGAGATGATCAAGTCATGGGGGTGTATCCATCTACATCGTGTAGGGAAATTCAACCAGATCAGGGCATCAAATCTCCTTAAAAGGAGCAGACATAACAAAAATGATTAGAGGGTGAGACCATGGGGCACTTTTGCTGGCAGAGACCTGGCTTTGGATATCAAGAGCCTGAGTAGGAGTTTGAGCATGATACTGAGAGCCCACAGGATGGCGAGCAGCACATCGACATACCTGGTATGGTGCATGAGTCACATTTATTAGAGACCTCTTTGATAGCCCCAGTTGACACCCTGGTGGAGAGGATAGAGCTGACTCACATAGAACCATTTGTTGAGGGGGTTCCATCCCTGGACGGGATACAATAGTTAATGAGGTATTTGGAGTCGTGACTGATTTACAAGTGATAGATACCCATGACAGTTCCATCAATTTCAAGCCGACCTTCTAGCATTAAAAACGAAGGTCGTGTTAGTGTGAGAGGTGATTTTGTAGCAGAACAAGGAGTTGGAAAGCATGAGAGTAGTTTGTGCCGAGTCCACGACAAAATTTACTCATGTTGGGGAGAAGTTGGATTCCTTACTGGTACAGCTAGAGTGCACATTGGAGCGTGAGGGAAATGCTCTTCGAACATACATAGACGGGGCTGGCAGCACTGTTAGGTTACGATGGCCCATTGGACAAAGGGAGACAAAGCTACCTAGTCAGATTGTATGTATTGACGAGGATAGCAAGATGACACAACCTAAGTTGCACAAGGTGCAACACTCTCATGGTGGGGTTGTACTATGTGTGGGATTTCATGCATTTAATCCCTCTCAAAGGGTTGGGTGGCGAGAGATTCTGAGTTGGTACCTGGTGGAGTGGACTATGGAGATGGTAGTGGACCCAAGTGGAGTTCAACAGGAGTTCCTAGGCACTGGAGACTCTAGAAGCCCCGACTAGTATTGCCATCTAGGAGGGAGTACCTATAATTTCTCATATAGTTCAGTTGACTACAACCGGGATGGTGCAGTTGACCTAGTAGTTGAGCATGCACTTTCGTTAGGGCATCTCGGTCAGCACCAGTGGCCGACCAGTTTATGGACAAACTCTTTTGGTTTTCGTGGTATGGTATTTGTACACAAGATCATTGGGTGATGAGCATACTCTGGTAGGAGTTTTTCGGAGGAGGTGGCATTGGCAGGCCAACAGACGATGGCTTGCATGGAGCTGGGGGCTCTTCACTTTTGTGCAGGGCACAGAGGATGCAAAGGAGCGGAGTAGTGGTGGCATCACTGTTGACACATAGGGAGAGTCACTTCTCAAATTCCTCTGGGGGGATTTGGAGGGAAGATCCATTCATCGGCGGGGATAGTGATGCGATGGTGGATGTGATGATACCGATTGGGTGTGGCCTTGCACGTACAGACATAGATGTAGGCCATCATATCAAGGGATGTGTAGGATCATATAACGTTGAGCAGATGTCTAGAGGTGGGCATGGAGATGCATGCTGGTGTGTTGTAGTGTGTTGCACTACGTTGCATGGTGGGAGCGCCTCACATCGCATTGAGTACATGCGGGGAGTGATAGGTGTAGTGACACAGTTAGGAAGTAGGATGGTACAAGATGGCATAGCTGCAGCGGAGGTATCCCATAGTGTACAAGGGTAGGCCACGGTGTATAATGGCATGTCCAGGAGTACTGAGATGATCAGTTGTATGCAAAGGCATATGGTGCTGCACAATGAGGTCTTGGAGTGTTGCCTCTAGGGACACCCATGGATGGAGATACCAAACATACCTTCAGGTGTAGCTCACCTAGGATCAATGCGGACATAGATGAGCGATGCTTGATGGTATTTGCGGGGACTCACACTCCTAACCCTCTTCTACGTCACTTATAAGAATGGGCGATCTCGTTGTTGTCCTTTGAAACTTTGGGCACAAGAAGCGAGGTACAGAGAGCTCACCTAAGATATTTGGATGAAACTTAGTGCGATAGAGGGGAGACTTCTCAGTGGGGGCATCGAGTCATTGTGTGAGTTGATAGCCACAGGTTGAGGAATGAGGTGATCACCGACAGGGATGGCATATCATTCATCACTGATCCTATGCCTGGGGTGCTGGTCATGGGGGAGACATGTTTCTCTATTTCGACAGGGCATGTCTAGACCATGCATGAGTAGAGGATACTGTGTGCAGCTAAGATAGTTGTCCATCATGTATCTCGGATCCTGACATTGTGTCAACATATTCTCTAGGGGTTGAGTAGCCAAACCAATGGCAATGGTTGGCAGGAGCAGGATGGATCCACATACACTGGGTCAATTGTGCGTATCAAATACTCATCTATTGGTTCCATTTAGGGGGTAGCTATTTGGCACATGTGGTTTCTAGTGGTCATCAGTACTACACAGTGGCAGGCACCAAACAATTTAGCATGCCTTAGATTAGTTCATGATGTATGGAGCCTATATATGGGTGGCATGCATGGACTAGAGATGAGGGCCAAAGGGATTCCATCACTTGTCAAGGCTATGTCACAACAGGTCTGCCTATGGTATGCAGGGATTCAGTTGATCGATAGATCACTCATGATGAGTGGAGTCATGGCAGAGAGTGATATAGTTTGCTCATGGGATGACACATGGGGGTTCACAAAGGGTTTCATCATATGGGGAGGTATAAATTCTCTATTGTTTCCATGGAAAATTTTAGGGGCTAATATTCGTAGCTGGGCTAATTTTCCATGCTTTTTCCAAAAAAAGATTCGCCAATTTCCATTTTTTTCTAAAATGATTTGCCCAAATTTTATAGTGAACCATTATTTTACCTTAAAAATCACCAAAATATTATATCAACTATTGTAAAATCACTGTAAATCTAAAAATTTCTACAAAAAATATCACTAAATTTTTTGCAATTTGCATATTAGGGACTAGTAAGATTCGCCAAAGTTTCTAAAGTTTAAGATAAACTTCCATCCTTAAAATTTTCCCTGATTGTTGCACAGGTTCAGAGTTAGATTTGGACGGGTAAGCCTTGGTTCCATGGAGATGCCGAGGAATTATGTGTCTCACATCTTTCAGTATTTCACCATCAAGTTCCAAGAGAGTAGGATACTGTCTATGCATGATCGGGATTATGACATAGTCAGAGTAGCACAGCACGAGCATGGTGGCACCACTTTGGGACTAGCAGGGAACTGGGGTGTCACAACTATTCATAGCTCAATAACCTTTAGGGATGCACCTGATACTGTAGGGGGAGATCATACAGTTCTTCCATTTGGATTTAGCGAGTGATTGATGGAACAAGGGACTTCTGGTACTTACATCGGGCAGGATAGTGAGTGGAGCGAGGGGAGCTTCATGTTGGACAGGATGGCTTGGGATCTTGGTGTTGAATGGTTCTTTGGTATTAGGACAGTGTTGAAGCCAGGGATGATTCAGTGGTACATTTGGGACTCTGACACATGTTATAGTGACAGTGGGGAGCAACAATTAGAGAGGATGCTCGTTCAGGCATTGCTTGAGGACAAGTGATTTTTGGGGTGTTGGAAGAACTTGCCAGATGAGGATGCCACCTGGGAGGGTGAGCCCATATTGGAGCACCTATATTTGAGTTTGCTTGAGGGCAAGCAAAATTTGGGAGGGGAGGACTGTCATGTCCCTTCGCAAACCCATTTGTAACAGGGTGTTGTTACACAATGTTGGCAACAATTTTGGTTTAAGACGAGAATCCCACAAGCAGAAACATAGGAACTATAGGCAGTTCGAATTATTATTAGAAGCTAGTGGAATGTAAAGCCCACCCATGCATAATTCGAATTTGGCCAAGGAGGATGTTGGAGGGAATTTGAGTTAGTGGTAGGAGGGGCCCATAAGAGGCTAAGGGAGCTAGAGGTGATAAAAGGGGATGGAGCTCTTATTTCCAGGGACTCTGATTATTTTGACAAACAATCTCATTTTGTACGCTCTGTTGTTCAATGAGTTTCTCGGTTGTTTAGCCACGAGTCTTCTATAGGGAAGATTCAACCTCTTCTTTGGGGGACCATCTGTGCCTGCCCTAGGGAGGCTATTACACAGGAGATTCCGAGTCTGGTACAGTCACACACTTCAGTCATTAGTGCAGGGAGGAACTGTGTATTCCTGGGCAGCGAGAAAACACGCAGGAAGGGTTATAAATTAGAAAGGGGGATTCACAGCTTGTTAGGAGAGTCGGGAATAGACCAACAAAGGGATTCACAGCTAGATGGGAGAGCCGGGAGTTGAGGAGGCACTATAGAAAGGGAAACTCTGCTTGAGTAGCAGCCACCTAGACTAGCATAGAGGCCACTGTAGCAGCAAACTTGTGGTGCTAGGAGAGCAGTCATCTGGACCAAGGGTCATCCTGGAAGCCAGGAGTTAGTTAGTATAGGTGGACCCATGTTCTAGGGGTATTTTCAGAGGGCTTGGCAAGCTATTTCATGCAGGTCAAATTTGGCTATAGCAGTTGAGGAGAGGCTCCAAGGAAGCCGAAAATCCAAAGTCAAAATCAGAGAAATTCCCGTTTTTCTTTTTCTGGGTTTTTGACAAGGATCCCAAATCCAAAGTTTCATAATTATCTAAGCACCGAATGATTCGAACTTAAACAGGAACGCAAAAAAATACAGAGATAACCATATACACAAAGATGCTGCGGAAATAATACTTCATTTCATTAATGGAAAATACTGAAATATGCTTACAACCAGAAATGGAAATAAACCAGCTAGGGTGATGGTAGCTTATCTCTAAGAAGAGATGTCGTCGCTACATGCTTCTGAACTGTCTTACAATGAGGCTCGAAGGCCTATTTACTGTTGAGAAACAATGGAAAACCCTTCACATCCCGAAATCTAACCCTAGAAGATGAAACGCCAAATTGTGGGCCACGTTTGGGGTGAGTTGGATAGCCAACTTCCCGGGGTCACGAATTGGTCATATTATCTCAGTTTGACGCGCATGATAGCCCATTGGAAAGATATCTTCGAGGACTATGACAAAAAAGACGATTTTTTGATAGAAAGATTGATGGCAGTAGATTTCCCAAAAAACGTTGTTTAGGGCCTCAAAACGGCTCTGAAAGTTTAGGACCCAAAAAACTGCTAAAAATAGTAAACTGTGCTATAATTAAGGAAACTGAAAAACTAAAAGAGATAGTGATGGGGGTCCAAATGGGATAGGTGGGTGGCCACCAACATCCACTTGGATCACCGAAGGTGGGGTTTTAAGTCGTATCTTTGCAATAGGCAGTGTAGAATAACTGGGGATTGAATAGTGTCTTTGGGGGTCGATTTTGGGAAGTCCAAATCGGGCCAAACCATATCTGGGTTTTTGTGGGTTTTCGCCAAGGAGTCTAGGGTTAAAGGCATATAAATTTCTAGGCAATTTCAGTGAACCTTCCATCCATTCAAACTTCATCAAAGCAATAGTTTCTAGGGCAGCGCAGTGCAGATTGGTACAGTAGCTGGGCAGCCTTTAGCTCAGCCATTTTCCTATCTGGGTTTGGTCCTACTTGTCTTTTTAGACAAGCCCAGATGCACCATTCCATCATCTATTATCTTTGACTTGCATAAATATAATAAAATGGCTCATAAGTTCTCCATTTGCAGCTTTTATATGGGTGTTTGCTGAATATTTCGTTTTTGTAATTTGTTGTATGTATTATTTGCTTGTTATCACTTGTATTCTTATTAAGGATCATTACAGTGGTATCATAGCATTATCATGGCCTAGCTATGGGAAATTAGCCAGAAGATCATGGAAGCTTTGGACATGAGTTCACAGTGAAAAGTGAAACCAGAGACAAACCCATGGCTCGAGGGAAATCTAGTATGCATAAATTCTAGGGTAGAATTCATTGGGACGACGAGAGGCTGGCCCAGTTGAAGAGGGTGACAGGCCAAACCCATCCTCACCCTTACAAAAAAGACATTAGAGGTGAGAAGGTCGTGGGGGTGGAACCATCTACATCATGTGGGGAAATTCGACTAGATCAGGGCACTAGATCTCCTGAAAAGGAGTAGAAAGGACAAAGACAATTAGAGGGTGAGACCACGGGGTGCTTTTGTTGGCGGAGACTTAGCTTTAGATATCATGAGCCTAAGTAGGAGGTTGAGCATGATGCTGAGAGCCCATAGTATGGTGAGGAGCACATTGATATACCTGGTATGGTGTAGGAGTCACATTTATTAGAGACCTCTTTGATAGCCCCAGTTGACACCCTGGTGGAGATGATAGAGACTACTCATCCCTAGACGAGATACCAACAATTGTTGTGGTATCTGGAGTCATGAATGAATTTACAGGTGATAGATGCCCACGACAGTTCCATCAGTTTCAGGTCAAACTTCTAACATTAAAAAGGAAGGTCATGATAGTGCGAGAGGCGATTTTGCAGCAGAACGAGGAGTTGGAGGGCATGAGAGCAGTGTTTGCTGAGTCCATGATCAAAGTGACTCACGTTGGGGAGAAGTTGTATTCCCTACTGGTATAGCTAGAGTGCACATTGGAGCGTGAGAGCAGCCCTCTTCAGACATACATAGATGGGGTTGGTAGCACTGTTAGGTTACCATGGCCCATTATACAGAGGGAGACAAAGCTACCTAGTTAGATTGTATGTACTGACTAGGACAGCGAGATGAGATGACCAGAGTTGCATAGGGTGCAACACCCTCATGGTGGGGTTGTTTTATGTTCGGGAGTTTGTGCATTCGATCACTCTCTTAGGGTTGGGTGGCGAGAGATTCTGAGTTGGTACTTGGTGGAGTGGACTATAGAGATGCTAGTGGACCTAGGTGGAGTTCTGCAGGAGTTTCCACGCACTAGGGATGCTAGAAGCCCCGAATGGTATTGGCATCTAGGAGGGAGTACCTATCATTTCCCATATATGTCGGTTGACTACAACTACGATGGTGCAGTTTACCTAGCAATTGAGCATGCACTTTCATTAGGGTAGTCTCGGTCAGCACTAGTGGCCGGCCAGTTTATGGAGAAACTATTTTGCTTTTCTTGGTATGGTATTTGTACACAGGATCACTAAGTGATCAGCATACTCTGGCAATAGTTAGTCGGAGGAGGTGGCATTGGCAGACCAGCAGATGATGCCTTGCATGGAGCTGGGGGCTCTTCACTTTTGTGCAGGGCATAGAGGACGCAGAGGAGCAAAGCAGTGGAAGCATCATCGTTGACACATAGGGAAAGTCACTTCTCAGATCCCTCAGGGGGGATATGGAGGGAAGTTCCATCCATCAAAGAGGATAATGATGCGATGGTGGAGGTGATGATACTGATTGGGTTTGGCCTGACACGTACAGACATAGATCTAGGCCATCATATCAAGGTATGTGTAGGAGCATATAGCTTTGAGCAAAGGCCTACAGGTGGCCATGGAGATGCATGGTGGTGTTTGTATTGTGTTTCACTGTGTTGCATAGTGGGAGTGCCTCACATCACAGTGAGTACATGCGGGGAGTGATAGGCACAGTGACACAAGTAGGAAGTAGGATGGTACAATATGGCATAGTTGTAGCCGAGGGTATCTCGCAGTGTACAGGGGTAGGCCACGTTGTACAGTGCCATGTCCAGGTGTACTAGGATGATAGGTGGTATGTAGAGGCATATGGTGCTGCACAACGAGGTCTTGGAGTGTTTCTTCTCGGGACACCCATGGACAGAGATACCAAGAATACCATTGGGTGTAGTTCACCAAGGATCAATGTGGACACAGATGAGCGATACTTGATGGTATCTGCAAGGACTCACACTCCTAACCCTCTTCTACATCACTTACAGAAATGAGCGATTTGGTTGTTGTCCTTTAACACTTTGGGCATGAACAGTAGGGGACGAGGAGCTCACCCAAGACATTTGGATGACATGGTGTGAAAGAGGGGAGACTTCTCACCGGGGACATCAAGTCATTGTGCGAGTTGATAGCCACAGGTTGAGGGATGAGGTAATCACCAACAGGGATGGCATATCATTCATCACTAATCCTATGCTTGGGGAGCTGGTCACAGGGGAGACATGTTTCACTCTTTCCATAGGGCATGTATGGACCATCCATGAGGAGAGGATACCATGTGTGGCTGAGATAGTTTTCCATCATGTATCCAAGATCTTGACATTGTATCGACATATTCTCTAGGGGGCGGGTAGTTAAACCAGTGGCGATGGTTGGCAGGAGCAAGATGGATCCACATACAATAAATTGATTAAGCGTATTAGATACCCATCTATTGGTTGCATTCAAGGGGTAGCTATTTGGCACACATAGTTTCTAATGGTCATCAGTACTACACAGTGGCAGGCACCAGACAGTTTAGCATGCCTCAAATTAGTTCTTGATGTATGGGGCCTATATATGAGTGGCATGCATGGACTAGAGATGAGGGCTGGAGGGATTCCATCGGTTGTCAGGACTATGCCACAACAATTCTGTCTATGGTATGTAGGGATTCAATTGATTGATAGATCACTCATGATGAGCGGAGTCGTGGTAGAGAGTGATATAGTTCTCTCTTGGGATGATGCATGGGGGTTCACAGAGGGTTTGATCATATGGGGATGTAGACATTCTATATTGTTGCATAGGTTCAAAGTTAGATTTGGATGGGTAGGCCTTTGTTCCATGGAGATGCCCAGGAAGGATGTGGCTTGCATCTTTCAGTGTTCCACCATCGAGTTCGAGGAGAGTAGGATACTGTCTTCACATGATGGGGAGTATGACATAGTCAGAGTAGCACAACATCAGCATGGTGGCACCACTCTGGGACTATCAGGGAATTGGGGCGTCACAACTCTTCATAGCTCAATAAACTTTAGGGATGCACCGGATACTACAGGGGGAGATCATACAAATATTCCATTTGGATTTAGCAAGTCATTGATGAAGCAAGGTACTTTTGGTGCTTGCACCAAGTTGGATGGTGAGTGGAGCGAGTGGAACTTCATGTTGGACAGGATGGCCTAGGATCCTCGTATTGAAGGATTCTTTCGTATCAGGATAGTGCTGAGGCCAGGGATGATTCAGTGGCACATTTGGGACCCTGGCACATGTTATAGTGACAGTGGGGAGAAACAGTTAGAGAGGATGCTCATTCAAGCATTGCTTGAGGACAAGCGATTATTTGGGGGTTCGAAGAACTTGTTGGATGAGGATGCCACCTGGGAGGGTGAGCCCATATTGGAGCAACCAACTTTGAGGTTGCTTGAGGGCAAACAACATTTGGGAGGGGAGGACTATCATGTCCCTTCGCAAACCCATTTGTAATAGGGTGTTTCTACACAATTTTGGCAGCAATTTTGGTTTAGGAGGATAACCCCACACATAGAAACATAGGAACTATAGGCAGTTCGAATTATTTTTGTAAGCTAGTGGAATGTGGAGGCCACCCATGCATAATTCGAATGTGGCCAAGGAGGATGTTGGGTGGAATTCACGTTAGTGGGAGGAGGGGCCCACAAGAGGCTAAGAGAGCCTAAGTTGATAAAAGGGGATGGAGCTCTCATTTTTGTGGATTCTGATTATTTTGACAAACAAACTCATTTTGTACGCTCTATTATTCAACAAGCCTATCTGTTGTTTAGCCATGAGTCTTCCACAGGGAAGATTCAACCTCTTCTTTGGGGGACCATCCATGCCCACCCTAGGGAGGCTGTTACACTGGAGTTTCCAGGGAGTCTGGTACAGGGAGGAACTACGTATTCTTGGGCAGCCAGAGAACACACGGGAAGGGTTAGAAATCAGCAAGTGGGAATAACAACTTGTTGGGAGAGTCGGGAATAGACCAACAAAAGGATTCATAGCTTTCTGGGAGAGTCGGGAGTTGAGGAGGTAGCATAGAAAGGAAAACTCTGCTTAAGTAGCAGCCAGCTAGACCAGCGCAACAGTTAGGTCAGAGGCCATTGTAGCAACAAACTTGTGGTGCTGGGAGAGCAGTCATCTAGACCAAGGGTCATTTGGGAAGCAAGGAGTTAGTTAGTACAGGTGGACCCAGTGTTCTAGGGGTATTTTTAGAGGGTTTGGAAAGCTATTTCCGGCAAGTTGAATTTGGTTGTAGCAGCTGGGGAGAGGCTCTAAGGAAGCCAAAAATCCAAAGTCAAAACCAAAGAAATTCCCTTCTTGGTTTTTCTGGGCTTTTGACAAGGATCCCAAATCTAAAGTTTCATAATTATCTGAGCACCGAAGGTGGGGTTTTAAGTCGTATCTTTGCAATAGGCAATGTAGAATAGTTGGGGATTGAATAGTGCTTTTGGGGGTTGATTTTGGAAAGTCCAAATTGGGCCAAACCATATTTGGGTTTTTGTGGGTTTTGGCCAAGGATTTTGTGTTTAAAGGAATATAAATTTCTCGGTAGTTTTAGTGCACCTTCCATCCATTTGAACTTTAGCAAAGCAGTAATTTCTAGGGCAGCACAGTGTAGATTGGTGCAACAGCTGGGCAACCTTCAGCACAACCATTTTCCTATTTGGGTTTGGTCCTACTTGTCCTTTTAGACAAGCCTAGGTGCACCATTCCATCATCTATTGTATTTGACTTGCATAAGTATAATAAAATGGCTCAGAAGTTTTTCATTTGCGGCTTTTATATGGGTGTATGTTGAATATTTTGTTTTTGTAATTTGTTGCATGTATTATTTGCTTGTTATCACTTGTACTCTTATTAAGGATCATTATAGTGTTTTCAGAGCATGATCTTGGCCTAGCTATGGGAAATTAGCGAGAATATCATGGAAGTATTGGGCATGAGTGCACAATGACGGGTGAAACTGTAGACAAACTCATGGCTCAAGGGAAGCCCAGTATGCAAAAATTCAGGGGTAGAATTCATTTGGATGATGGGAGGTTAGCCCAGTTGAGGAGGGTGACAGGCCAAACCCATCCTCAGCCTTACAAAAAAGAAGTTAGAGGTGAGCAGGTCGTGGGGGTACAAACATCTGCATCATTTGGGGAAATTCAAACAGATCAAGGAACCAAATCTCCTAAAAAGGAGCAGATAGGAAAAAGACGATTAGAGGGTGAGACCATAGGGTGATTTTGTTGGCGAAGACTTGGCTTTAAATATCAGGAGCCTAAGTAGGAGGTTGAGCATGATGC
The DNA here is from genome assembly GCA_000404065.3 of Pinus taeda. NCBI lineage: Eukaryota > Viridiplantae > Streptophyta > Pinopsida > Pinales > Pinaceae > Pinus > Pinus taeda. The sequence continues at coordinate 31,412 of APFE030197963.1, read as the reverse complement.
TGAGAGTCGACAGGATGGTGAGGAGCACATCGATATACCTGGTATGGCGTAGGAGTCACATTTATTAGAGACCTCTTTGATAGTCCCAGTTGACACCCTGGTGGAGAGGATAGAGCCTACTCACGTAGAACCATTTGTTGAGGGGGTGTCATCCCTGAACGAGATACCAACAGTTGATTTTTGAGGTATCTGAAGCCATGACTGAGTTTACAGGTGATAGATGCCCACGACAGTTCCATCAGTTTCAGGCCGACCTTCTAACATTAAAAAGGAAGGTCGTGTTAGTGTGAGAGGCAAATTTGCAGCAGAATGAGGAGTTGGAGGGCATGAGAGCAGTTTGTGCTGAGTCCACGACCAAATTGACTCACGTTGGGGAGAAGTTGGATTCCCTACTGGTAGAGCTAGAGTGCACGTTGGAGCATGAGAGCAGCCCTCTTCGGACATACATAGTCAGGGCTGGCAGCACTATTAGGTTACCATGACCCATTGGACAAAGGAAGACAAAGCTGCGTAGTCATATTGTATCTATTGACCAGGATAGCGAGATGAGACGACCTGAGTTGCACAAGGTGCAACACCCTCATGGTGGGGTTGTTCTATGTGCAGGATTTCATGCATTCAATCCCTCTTTTAGGGTTGGGTGGTGAGAGAATCTGAGTTGGTACCTGGTGGAGTGGACTATGGAGATGGTAGTGGACCTATGTGGAGTTTAGCAGGAGTTTCCAGGCACTGGGGATGCTGGAATTCCCAACTGGCATTGGCATCCAGGAGGGACTACCTATCATTTCCAATATATGTCATATGACTAAAACTGGTATGGTGCAGTTGACCTAGTAGTTGAGCATGCACTTTCACTAGGGAAGTCTTGGTCAGCATCAGTGGCCCACCAGTTTATGGACAGACTCTTTTGGTTTTCTTGGTATGGAATTTGTACACAGGATCACTCCATGATCATCATACTCTGGCAGGATTTTGTTAGAGAAGGTGGCATTTGGAGGGAAGATCAATTCATTGGCGGGGATAATGATGCGATGGTGGAGGTGATGATGCTAATCGGGTGTGGCCTGACACGTATAGACATAGCTCTAGGCCATCATATCCAAGGATGTGTGGGACCATATAGTGTTGAGCAGTGGTCTACAGGGGGGCATGGAGATGCATGGTGGTGTGTTGTAGTGTGTTGCACTGTGTTGCATGGTGGGAGTGCCTCACATCACAGTGTGTACATGTTGGGAGTGATAGGTGCAGTGACACAGGTAGGAATTAGGATGGTACAAGATGGCATAGCTGCAACTGAGGGTACCCCGTAGTGTACATGGGTAGGTAACAATGTATAGTGGCATGCACCGGATACTGCAGGGGGAGATCATACATATATTCAATTTTGATTTAGCGAGTCATTGATGGAGCAAGGGACTTCTGGCACTTGCACCGGGCAAGATAGTGAGTGGAGCAAGGGGAGCTTCATGTTGGATAGGATGGCCTGCGATCCTGGTATTGAAGGATTCCTTCATATCAGGATAGTGTTGAGGCCAGGGATGATTCAATGGCACATCTGGTACCCTGGAACATGTTACAGTGATAGTTCGGAGAAACAATTAGAGAGGATGCTCATTCAAGCATTTCTTGAGGACAAGCGATTTTTGGGGTGTTGGAGAACTTGTCGGATGAGGATTCCACCTCGGACGATGAGCCCATATTGGAGCACCCACCTTTGATGTTTCTTGTGTGAAAGCAACATTTGGGAGGGGAGGACTGTCATGTCCCTTCTCAAACCCATTTGTAACAAGGTGTTGCTACACATATTTGGCAGTAATTTTGCTTTAAGAGGAGAACCCCACACGCGGAAACTTAAGAACTATAGGCAGTTCGAATTATTTTTTCAACTAGTGGAATGTGGAGGCCACCCATGCATAATTCGAATTTGTCCAAGGAGGATGTTGGAGGGAATTTGAGTTAGTGGAAGGAGGGGCCCATAAGAGGCTAAGGGAGACCAAGGTGATAAAAGGGGATGGAGCTCTCATTTTTGGGGATTATGATTGTTTTGACAAACAAACTCATTTTGTACTCTCTGCTATTCAGCGAGTCTATCGACTATTTAGCCATGAGTCTTCTGCATGGAAGATTAAACCTCTTCTTTTGGGGACCATTCGTGCCCACCCTAGGGAGTTTATTACATAGGAGTTTCCAGGGAGTCTGGTAAAATCACACACTTCAGTCATCGGCACAGGGAGGAACCTCATATCCTTGGGCAACCATAGAACACCCAAGAAGTGTTAGAAATCAGTAAGGGGGATTCACAACTTACTGCAAGAGCCAGGATTTGAGGAGGCAGCATAGAAAGGGAAACTCTACTGGAGTAGCAACCAACTAGACCAGTGCAGCACTCAGTGCAGAGGCCACTATAGCAGCAGACTCGTGGTGCTGGAAGAGCAGTCATCTGGACCAAGGGTCATCTAGGAAGAAAGGAGTTAGTTAGTATAGATGGACCCAACATTCTAGGGGTATTCTCATAGGGCTTGGCAAGCTATTTTCTGCAAGTTGAATTTGGTTGTAGCAATTGGGGAGAGGCTCCAAGTAGGTCAAAAATCCAAACTCAAAACTAGAGAAATTCCCTTCTGGGTTTTTTTGGGTTATTGACAAGGATCCCAAATCTAAAGTTTCATAATTATATGAGCAATGTAGGTGTGCTTTTAAGTCGTATATTTATAGCAGGTAGTGTAGAATCGCTGGGGATTGAATAGTGCCTTTGGGGGTCGATTTTGGGAACTCCAAATTGGGCCCAACCATATCTGGGTTTTTGTGGGTTTTGGCCAAGGAGTCCAAGGTTAAAATCATATAAATTTTTGGGTAGGTTCATTGCACCTTCCATCCATTTGAACTTCAGGAAAGTAGTGGTTTCTAAGGCAATGTAGTGTATATTGGTGCAGCAGCTAGGCAGACTTCAACTCAGCCATTTTCCTACTTGGGTTTGGTCCTACTTGTCCTTTTAGACAAGCCTAGGTGCACCATTCCATCATCTATTGTATTTGACTTGCATAAATATAATAAAATGGCTCATAAGTTCTCCATTTGTAGCTTTTATATGGGTGCTTGTTGAATATTTCGTTTTTGTAATTTGTTTCATGTATTATTTTGTTGTTTTCACTTGTATTCCTATTAAGGATCATCACATAGGACGTCAAAACGGCTTCGAAAGTACTTGAAAAAACTGCCAAAAATAGTAAATTGTGCTACAATTAAGGAAATTGAAAAACTGAAAGAGACAATTGTGGGGGTCCAAGTAGGATAGGAAGGTGGTCAGCAACATCCACCTGGATCATTCCTCCCCTCTTAAAAAGAAATGGTCCCCATTGCGTTGATTGCCCCCATGAGATGGGGAAACGTTTGTTGAACTTGGTCCCTCGTGAGCTGTTCTGCAATCTCTGATATGTCCAATAATGGTGGGAAGCACGGTCAAGGGTGGTCAAAATTGAATGCTCGATCTAGGTCAAGGAATGGGGGAATGTTGTGCACCAAAGCATTGTTTCCCACAACCTTGGTAATGGTGTAAGGACCATAGCAGAGTGGTCTAAGCTTCGATGGGCTCTTGTAAGGCGTTCCTTTTGCATATGCAACTAGACTTTTTCACCCACCTGAAACTTGTGTGGCACTCGATGTTGATCATGTCATTTCTTCTACTTGGAATTTTCCACAATGGAGAGATGATATATTGACCCGTTGGGTAGAGGTGCTCCGGGAGTTAGATCGAATGAATGCTTGACCTGACAGTGCAAAAATACCCCTATGAGTGAGGAGAAGATGCTCCTACCTTCTTTCATGAGTGTATCCACCTACTTCTGCTACGTGGAGGAACCCTTCATGGGGTCCACAGATGTGGCTACGATCTTCCCCTTACTTTAAGAGTGAACCAAAAAGAAAATGAATTTCCTAGTATGGGAGATGATCTTACTACATTTCTTAGCAGAGATCAAAGAGGTGGTGGTAGGTGGAACTACCTCTGGTATCTTATATAATGAATTACCCAAAGAAATAATAACAGCATGAGGCCTTGACTCATACAAAGCATGTCACTTCCATAGGTATGGTTGGCCTAATAATACATCACAAACGTCAAGAGGTGCAACATCACACAATACCTCATCTATGAAAGACTTGATGTTGTAGGGAAGGCGACAATGTTGGCAGACTCAGAGATCTCGTCCATAGAAAATTTTAGGGGCGAGTGTTCGCCCTTTGGCAAAATTAAGGGGTTTTAAATTTTTAGTGGGCGAATACTTTGGATCATAGTACATTTTTACAAATCTCCTCAAATAGCCCACCTTATTTTAAGGGGGAGGGTAGAAAAGGTAAATTTAGCCCTTGAAATTAGGAGTTACAACCTTCCATTCGCCCATTTTCAAGAATAGGTTTTATTTAAGTGAATCCATTTGCCCATTTTCAAAAAGAGGTTTTATTTAAGTGAATCCTATGGGCCAAAGGCCCAAATACCATATTTATAAAAGAGGTATGGTAAATTAATAAAAATATAAATAAATGAGAGGTATGGTAAATAAGTAAAGCATAATTAATAAAAATATAAATAAATGAGAGGTATCATAAGTAAATAAAGCATTTTTTATATTTACTCCATAAGTCACCTTATATACATGTAAGGTTGTAAACAAATAAAAATATAAGTAAAGTGGAGGTATGGTAAATAAATAAAACATCTTTTTATACTTACTCAAAAGGTATGGTAAATAAAAAAAAATATAATGGTAAATAAAAAAAAAACATTTTTTTATATTTAGTCCATAACCCTGGTTCTATAGGCTCAAGAAAGAGGTTTTATTTAAGTGAATCCTATGGGCCAAATACCATATTTGTAAAAGAGGTATGGTAAATTAATAAAAATATAAATAAACGAGAGGTATGGTTAACAAATAAAACATTTTTTTATATTTACTCCAAAAGTCACCTTATATTTACGAACACTCAAAAAATGGGTTATGTTTAGGTGAAACCTATGGGCAAAATACTATGGGACAAATACAA
>APFE030197963.1:7166-23708 GCA_000404065.3 Pinus taeda | reverse complement strand
TTTTAATAAATTTCATTAATTTTATTTTCCCTTTTAACTATAAATAGGTGTTTTGAAAAAGATAACCAAAAAGATCTAATACAAAGGATGTGCTCCTCATGCCATTTAATATAATCAAAATTAAGTTAAATTAAATTTCAAGTGAATTTAGTTTCAAAGAAATAAAAAATAAAAAATGAATATCTATGTAAAACACCACCTAAGACATATTTGATTTAGCATCATCACGGTGCACATAGTGACAACTTATTATATCAACCCACCTTTGACTTCACATGTCTCAAGGAAGTGGTGGGGGTTAATTTTATAACACAAACCAACTCACCTTACAAAGTTTAATATACAAATTTTCTATATATCGACGACATGAATCACTTATAACCAAAAAAAATAATATACAAATTTTCTATATATCTTTTTTTGTGTTTCCGTACCAATATCCAATGTTTCAATACCAAATATTATTTTAAATCACTTATAAAAAAAAGTTGTGATGTCACTTTTACATGAGAATGAGTTTCCATACCAATATCCAATGTTTCGATACCAAACATTCTTTTAAATCACTTATAAAAAAACGTGTGTGATGTCACTTTCACATGAGATGACGCATCTAATGGCATAAAATTTCTCTCAACATGGGAGCCTAAGGATTGTCGTTTCTCTAGTTATATAAGTTGGGATTGAGCAGTAGGAGAGAGTTGGGATCTAGTTATATAGGTTGTCGTCGTCATGTCATTAAAAATCACATTAATGAAATTATTAGTGAAGGTAATGATATTTATCTTCTACTGATACTTCCCCAAGCTCCTCTGATACTTCCTAAAACTCATCTTATGAAATCCTATACTCGTAATTGTTTTTATGGTCTTGATTTTGGTTCCCGCAAGAGTCATCGTCAATCATCCTATCATTAGATTCATGTTCGTCTTCATAGGATGGTTGTTTCAATAGCTTTTTGAACTTAGTAACTTTCTTGCTAGCTTCCCTGAGTTGTGTTTTAAACATTTTATTCATTTCTTTAAATTGTTTTATAATCTATGTATAACCTTTACTTGATTAATATAGTCATACCTTTGATATAGTAATTTTTTGGGGACAACAAAGGTGTTACCTTAATGTTTCTTAGAAGATACTCTTAGAAATTTCTCATGTGAGTTCTTACGAGTTTGAATTCTAGGGTCATCTTCACTTATTCATTCTCATCCTCTGATACACCAATCCACATTCATTGAGGGTGAGAAGCCCTCCTTTAAGTAGCATATGCTTTCTTCTTACCTTTACATTCCCTAGCTTGTGGATATGTTCGTAGAAGTAATTACTTTGCCTTAATGAGAGTGGACCATGATATTAAGTTTTTTTTTTGTCATATTAGGTTAGGTTGGGTTGTTAGTTTTTTTAGGGCTATATTGTTCTTCATTTTTCATAATTTCATTTTTGTACTTTTCGTCATTTACATATGAATTCACCCCATAATATCATCAAAACATTAGAAATTATTTAGAAATATCAATATCATCAACAATTCAATAGAATAATAAAATAAACATCAAAAGAAAAGCATGCACAAATAAACACTAGAATTTGGTCAGAGACTAGGGAAGAACCCCATAAGGGGGAGAACACAAAATTCAATTCTTCTTCTTCTATTAGATATTCATTAATGTTCATTTGAGATACAAAGTACCAATATCATGAGACATAGTCCAACACATTAAGCTACCTAAGGCCTATACATGTCTTTTTCACAACTTCGTTTGTGAACAAGATTCATAGTCAATACTTGTCATACAAAACAATTACCAATAATAGCAAAGTCAATGTTATCATGAAACAACATTATTGTATCATCATTCATGTGTAAAATCATTGAATTCATATAACTTGTGCACTGTATCCTAATCACTTGAACATAGGAGATATTTTTCATAAGAAGAACCAATCATGCGTGCGTTGTCATCTTCATACATAATTAGTAATGAAAAAACTAGTTGTAATGTAATGTGAGCCACCATATTTTAAGGTCATGCAAGAGTCAACATGAGTGACTAGTCCCCTAATATGAGAGCTAAAGGTAGATCACTGTTAGACTGCTATGTATAATTAGAAAATTCACCATAAGTCATCCTATTATCATTAGGTTTACAATTCAATGGAACCATATTGAGTCAATACCACTTCACATATTACTTTCATCATGTGGGCCATCAAGAATACAATCCATAACATTATATCATAGAGGATGCAATTATGTATAATGCGGAGAAACAATGTAATATATTGATTCCCATATGAAGATTCAATCAGGACCCTATCAAGTAATGTGAATACTTTGCCAATATGTAACGCAAATAAAGTCAATATGTAACATAGAGATACCATACATACGATGTCATTCATTAGACATAGAGGAACTATGCATCATACATATAAATGGAATACATAAGTTGTAGAGGAATTTCATATAGATTAATGCTCATATCTTGAAGCAATGACAGTGAGATCATAATACAGAGATGTCATAAGTGTGAGATCATATGTTGAGCCCTTAAGGTTGAGAATCCACAAGGAAATAGTCATTACAGAGATATTATATTAGTGATGTAAGATCATTTGATTGTGCCATAACATGGACTAATACTATGCATATGAAATAGATAGACATATGCAAGATATTGTAACCATATATACGAGAGATTACCATATATGTGAGAGACTATAGTCAAGGGTGAGACCATATGAAATTATAGTGAGACAAGAGCGAGACTATATGTCATTAAGAGTGAAAGTCTCATTGCCATAGATCAAGAATCATCAGATATGAGAGAGTGTATACTTGTACCTATATGTGAAAGAGTGTAATCATGTAGCAACTACAACGAAGAGTGTGCTGTAGTTACTCAAATATGTGAGAGTATAGTCATATGTGATAATCCTTTAGTGCATCAAACATAAGAGAGAAAAGTTATGTGGAACCTCGGGCCCATATCAAAATATCATAATGATATCTACCATTTGAAGTACGTATTGGAGATTAACTCAATGGGATATATCTACTTTCTGTCATTAACGAAGGGTCACAACCCTTGGAGGAAGATGAGATGAATCCTTTCAAAGTTGACCTTGAAATTTGGATGGAGGCTTCAAATTTAAATTCAAATAATCACCTTTGGGGTTTAATGTATTTCTCAAGGGAAGTTCTTCCTGAAGTTTCCCCAAAATTTAACACTCCCTCTCAGCTAGGGAGGAATTTCCATCAATATCATAAGCCTCATCTAGGATGTCTCATTATAGATACATCGTGATGAATCTTGAGAGAACGTATCTTAATTATAATATATAAAGACAATTGCATCAAGTCCCATCTCATTTCATTTCATAAAAGAACAGGAATCCATAACCAATGGTAGCGTCGATCAGATCTCAAACCCTACTTGCTTCACGACTTTTATCTTAGCTATATCAATAAGAAATTCATCTCATCATATCTCGACATAAATTGTTTCCTTTGATCATCATCTAAACAATGATGTATTGATAGAAGAAGAATAATCATCATAGGGGAGCTTCCAGTTACTACCCTATCAACTCAATCATCGACATAGGGGAGCATTTGACATCCACCCTATATTCAACAAAAAATTTGGTCATCTTCAGTAGAATCATCATCATCCTCAAGTCATATCTCATCTCAGATCATCTCTTCCCATCTCCATTTGTTGAACAAGGAAGAAAAATCACTACAGGGGAGCTTCGTCTACCACCCTGAATCCATTACTAAGACTCACCATTGGGGAGCCTCTGCTACCACCTAGAATCCATAAACAATAGGGGGGATCAAACCTATCATAATGCCAGGATCACTCCTATTCTATTGCCTCTGTTGATCTTCCCAACTTGACTCTCAAGAATCAATGGTAGAACACCTGCATCCCATAACTTGATTGGGATATTACTTACCATAAATGGTGAGGATCACACCTAAATCAAGTAGCTAGAACCCATTGGCTAGATGAATGGTAAAACAATCCAACAATCCTATCTTGTGGGTAGGATACCAATTGGGGTATACATTATCAACACCAAAGAGAGATAACAGGCAGGAAATGGCTTACCGAGAGGTAAGGATCATAGACTATACTATTACTCGAAAATAGCTAGGATACAACTTACCAGGAGGTAAGGATCATAAACTTTCCTATTTTCCAAATTTCCCTCAAGCCCAAGATCTCTAAGGCTCAATTCCTCACCCTAGGACCTTAAACAGGGGGAAAAAGCATAACTCAGTGTCCTTGAACTACCCTAATCCTTGACTAGGAGGGTCATATCCATCAGTCCAAGTTGCACTCTAGAGATAAACAACTTTCCTACTCATCCATCAATTATGTTGGAGCCTCACTACTTCTTTTTGCATAATATCAATGTGCCCATATTTGACACCAAATCGAACATCACACTAAAGATTTCAACCACATTACCTTTTGCAATAGTTTCAAGCAGTAGTCCTCTAATTTCATGTTCATATTGGGCACCAAATACAATATATGTTGGAGAAAAATCATGAAATAAATAAAATAATACCATATTCATTCTTTCTTCCTCTCACATGGGGAGGAAACAACCACAAGCCTAAGCTTGTTTCATACAACAACATTATCTTAATTCATAAATATATCTTTGTCCCGGTTATATATGTCCATACTTTATCTAGCTCGAGGTACATCCTTGCGACACAAGGATTCATCTGGTTGATTGGTCATTATAGAATCTACCAAATATGGAAACAATAATCCATCAATGAAATTCAACATGCCATGATTCTGATAATACACTTCCTCTAACAAGAAAGTCCTCTATTATACTTTTAGATGTACAGTGAATCCTGAAACTACTTAAACTAAACCAATTTTATCGGTAATGAACTATTAGCACAAAAATAAGTTAACAAATATGTACCTTTAATAACATGGATCTTCTATTCATCCATCTCAAAACTTCTGAAGTTGCCCCAAGTTTACAATTATTAGGAAAATAATAATAGGTGTTAGGATCTCATCAAGGGTCTCTCCCTCTAAATGGGAAGCCTCTTTAATCATCATCAATCAAGACTTCAACCTGATTTATCATCTTACTTCATTCAATATAACATCCCTATTACCTTATACAATCATTTCCATCAAAATCCTGACACCATCAAATTAGGGCATCCATTTTTGTCACATTGTCAAATTTATCATGTTGTTAAGTCATCATAGCAGTTACATCTTATCAAAACCTCATCAACAATAAGATTTTCATTAGATCCTAGGTATTAATCTTACAACTATACCATTTCCATCATAGTTACCATACACATTACAAGCATTGACAACAATATCAAGGTACCATATATCAAAATCAATGTTTCTGAATATGCTTTATCTTTAGACAAAATTGATATATCCAAATATCAATGATATTTGACCTATAAAGTGCATCAATATATCATATGTACTAGGAATCAAGCTTACTCACATATGTATATGTCTGGCATGCATTACTCAAGAGTACTATATGAATCAAGACTTTTCTGAAGGTGATATTCTTGTCATACCTTAGGGCTTAACTTGTCATCCCAATGCCACAGCTAAATCATAACATTGTAACAATTATGTTATACTATACATACCTCATAATACAGATACCTTAGAAACTTGTAGCATATACACTTTTTCATCTTGCATATGCCGAAAATATTTTTCATTAGATCCCAGAATAAGTTTGCATTAGGTTCCTTTTCCTATTCTACCTTCTTATTCCTGCTCCATATTTTCTCTTCCTGGATTAGCTCTCTTTTCATGCACCTTTTTCAAGAAGGATATGCTTATCACATTATCATAAGGAAGTTAGAAGTATTCAAATGCTCAAATATTCATACAGGAAGGATAAGCAATAATTAAAAAAAAAAATATCTAAAAGAGAGAAGTGTCATAAATAAATAAGATAAGTTTAGAAGGTACTTATCTTTAACAAGAGGTGATCAACTCCCTCTTGAACCAGCCTTAAAGAGCCATTATTTTCCATCATCCATATTATGTCAATTTTTCCTTCAATTTCCTTCATTAGTAGCCAGGTTCAATAGAGACTAACCCATCTAGGGTTACATTGAATCTATCACAGGTTATGAAACAAATTCTTACCAATATTGCAAGGGTTTCAAGACTTGTAGAACTCAAGCCTTTATCATATCCAAGTCCTTCTTCCAAGCACACTTTAGGTATTTTCTTCCAAGCCATAACCTCATGTTATCCACCAAATGTTAATTTCTCTTGGTAAAACAAGTTTTCCTAGAGTTTCCTTCAAACCCTATAATTATTTTAGGTCTCTAATGTCTTCACCTTTTACATCATAAGTGTCTTCAAGGAGGTGATCTCAATGACTTTTCTTCTATACCAGCTCTCATACCATGTCAATTTCATTAGGACTATATTGTTATTTGTTTTTAATAATTGAATTTTTATACTTTTCATCATTTACATGTGCATTCACCCCATAACATCATCACAACATTAGCAATTATGCAGAAAGAGAAATATTATCAACAATGCAATGGAACAATAAAAGGAGCATCAAAAGAAAAACATGCATAAATAGAGACACCAGAATTTGTTTAGAGACCAAGGGAAAACCCCACAAGGGGGAAAACCTAAAATTCAATTATTATTCTTCTATTAGATATTCATCAATTTTCAGTGGAGATACAAAGTAACAATATCATGAGACATATTCCAACACATTAGGATACCTATGGCCTATATATTTCTTGTTCACAACTTCGTTTTTGAATAAGATTCATTATCAATACTTGCCATATAGTATGGTTACCAACAATTGAAAATTCATTGTTATTATGCAACAACATCATTTTATCATCATTCCCATGTAAGATCATTGAAATCATATAACTTGTGCATTGTAGCTTGATCAGTTGGACATAGGATATCTCTATCATAAGAAGAACCAATAATGTATACACTTTCATCTTCATACATACTCTATAATGCAGAAGTTAGTTGTAACTATAGAAATTGATCAACGTGAGTGAGTAGTCCTATAATATGAGAGCTGAAGCTAGATCACATAGAAGGTAGATAATTGTTAGACCACTATGTATAATTTGTAAAGTCACCATTAGTCATCATATTGTAATTAGGGTTACAATTTACTGCTTCCATATTGATTTAATACCATTTCACATATTTTTGTCATCATGTGGGACATCAAGAATATAATCCATAACATTGTAGCAAAAAAGATGCAATTATGTATAGTGTAGAGAAAAAATGTAATAGATTGACGCCCATACGAAGATTCAAATGAGACCGTATCAAGTATGTGAATACTTTTCCAATATGCAACATAGAGAATGTCAATATGTAGCATAGAGATACCATAAAAATGATGCCATTCATGAGATGCAAAGGAACTATGCATCATACATATAAATTCCATACGTAAGACATAAAGGAACTAGTATAGATTAATTCTCATATCGTGAAGTGATACCAGTGAGATCATAATATAGAGATGTCATAAGTGTGAGATAATATGTTGAGCCCTCAAGTTTGAGAGTCCATGAGGTCATATTCATTGCATAGATAATATATCAGTGATGTAAGACGTTGGATCGTGGCATAAAAGTGAGTATTATTATACATATGCAATAAATAAACACATAGGAAAGAGACTGTAACCCTATATACAAGAGTTTGTAACCATATATGCAAGAGACTATAATCAAGAGCAAGACCATATGAAATTATAGTGAGACAAGAGAGAGACCATATATCATTAAGAGTGGAAGTCCTGTTGTCATAGATATGCAAGAATCCTCAGATATGAGAGAGTGAAAACCTATACCTATATGCAAAAGAGTGTAATCTCATAGTAGTTATGAGAGAGAGTGTCCTGTAGTTACTCATATATACGAGAGTATAGTCATATGTGAGAATCATGTAGTGCGTCAGACATGTGAGAGAGATGTCTTGTGGAACCTGAGGCCCATCCAAAAATATTAGAATGATCTCTACCATTGGAAGTACTTGTTAGTGTCCTATGTCTAGGAACATTAGTCTTTTTAGTCTTGCTATGTATCTAAGGTCAAAATTGTAAATAGCAGTCATGAATCAACTGATTATTTTTGTTTAAAAGGTCTAGGTCTAGATTGGGTATCATGTAAGGCTTGTCATTTTGATTAAGAGGCCAATGTCTAAAGTTATGTTTTCCCTTACAAAGGGAAATCATGAAAGGTATTTGGTCACTTGTAAAAGGGTACAAAAATCATGTCACAAGTCTTTAGTTAGTGTGAGTGGTTTAGTCCCATCTTAAGTCATAGTTAGTAGGCCACCTAAGTTTGGTAATAATGTTTTCATCTTAAAGCAATAATGCAATGATCGTGACAAAGATTTGAAGGCTCTCTTACATCAGTTTAAATGTATTTCAAAAGGATAGCAGGTGAGCTCAGAAAGGGATAATGGTTAGAGGAAAGTCATTTAAATTCTCAATGCACTGTCTTTTCAAAAAAAAAAATGTTGTGTATTCATGATGTTTCTCTCAAAATCATAATTAGCATGTTTACTCTTGCTCCAGACCATTCAGGGTGATCATTTGAACCTGCATTATTATCCCTTAGTGCTCAGCTCTTCATTATCAGCATCAAAATTCTCACGATGTATGGTTCTTTCGCTGCGAAAGGGACGCAAGGGCACTGTAATTCCATATAGTGTTCAATTTTTTGCATCTTGATGGTCAAAATCCTCTCACAGGTGTAAATTCAGTTTTCCCTTTCTCCTTTAGTCATGATAGAACTTTGAAATTGCATTTTGAAGCCGATGCACACCGTTTAGAGATTGAAAATAGGATAAAATTACCATCACTACCTTTTTGAGATTTGCTGCATTTTTTTTCCTCTTTTATGATGTGTTTTCATTCCAACCTATTGCAAATCCACATAGTGAGACTTCCCTATTTTCTCATGCAATTTTCCTTTTCACTGTGAGAGCCTCTGCACGCAAATTGTTGCCTTGGTCGAAAGACTGTAATTAATCTTTTTTCTCTTAGAATTTATGCTCAAGGGTGTTTATAGGTTGAATTTCATTTAGTTCTATGTTTATAGCTTGTGCACTGTGATTGTCCCTAGTTTAATATTTTGCCAACAATTACAAAATTATGAGTCCTCTAGTGTTTGCCTGAGAAAGTATGTGGTTTTGATTCTTGGTTAAATTGTTGGCTTGTGTTTGAAGATATTGTCACAAGATTTAGAAACCATAACACCTCGATCATTTCCAAAACAATTTGTTCATAAATTCAAATATCCATTGTTGCAAAAGTGAAACCATGTCAACACCAATAGAAGAAAAGCAAAAAGGGGGAGCCATTGTACATTTTGAACCTCAAGACATCATAGCCATTAATGTAGATCCAGCCTTTAGGATGGCTTTTAAACAAGTAGGGTGCATGAGATTCTGTGAGAGAATTCAAGGATATCATTTGCAATTGACAAAGGAATCTTCTAGGGGTTTTGAAGGTGTACAAGAAAAAGTGGGAAGCATGACTTTTCCTATCTCATCTCAATCAATAGTTGAGGCCACTGAGATACCTTTAAGTGGAAAGGAATTGCTTAAAGGGATGGATTTTGATTTGGTTGGTTTCAAGGACTTCCTTAAGTCAAAACATAGGAAAGGGTATGGTTCATATGTTCCAAGGAGCTATTTATAGGATCATCATATCAAACTATTGGAGGTCATCCAAAGGTACTTCACATGTGAGGGGAGATTCAGAAGGGTGTATCAATATCACATTAGGCTCTTAATGCATTTTACTAGAAGGAAATCTTTGAATCTTCCCTATTATCTATTTAGGAGTTTCTGTAAAATGGTTGATTGGGTTCAAACTAAAGGAATACAAGTTGAGGCTAGTTTGTTCCATTTTTCATTAACTAAATTACTGGTAATGAAGGATCTTGAGAAGAAAGAGAAGTCATGGAAAAATTTCTTGGTTTCTTCAGGATGGGTAGCCCAATATTCAAACAATCAAAAGACTAATAAATTCACTCATTCAGTTGTGATTAAAGAAGCTTCATCTACAGTAGCAACCTCAGTCAATAAAAATTTGACTAAAATAAAATTGGTTGGTAAGAAAAGTTATAAGAAGCTGCAATTTTCCCCTGAGGTATAGAAAGTGGCATCCCCTGAGGTATCAAAGGTGGTAAGGGTGCCAAGAACTAGAGCTGCAACCAAGAGATTATCTATGGTTCCTCCATCATCACCAATTGAAGTCATGGAATCAGAGAGCACACAATGCGAAGTGGAAATTGATAAAAAGGGCTAGAAAATTGGGGAGTTACAATATCATTTGGACCAGGCCCATGTGACAATAGCTTACTTGAAATAGGAGAATAGGGAGCTTATGTATAAAGTGTCTCAAGAGACTATCCATCCCATAAGAGAAGAGCCACCAAAGAAAACATTGGCACATGTTTCCAAAGGCAAAGGTTAAATGGCCATAGATGTCAAGGAGCCGAAGGAGTCAGTTGAGCATTCTAGAACACCTAAGACTAGGTCTGTTGCTAAGATCCATATGTAATAAAAGGAGGTTGTTCAACCTGTGGTTTTTTATGAACAAAATGAATTTGAGAGCTATTGGAACAACTTGAAGGGATACAATATCAAGTAGATCAACTTGCAGAGAAAGATCATACGGACAAGTTGGCCTTGTTTAGAGAGGTAGAGGTTGTTATACCGGTACTTTACAAAACTAAGTATAAAATGAAGTGGAACTTGCCTCTGAATATGCAAGTAAAAAATCCATACGTACAAAACTTGGTCCTCAAAAGAAGACTCTGGTTGGTGATGAACAAGCTCACCGAAGACAAAGAAGCTAAAAGGAAGACGAAGAGAGGTAAGTTGGAATTACTTGTAGAGGCTAGTACAAAGGTGAATCTCTAGTGGGAAACCTTAGCCCAGCTCTGAAACCTTGTTTTTGGCTCAGGAAATCAGAAAAGGTAAAATTTTGATGAAAATTGCAAAAACACAGCAAGGGGCTTGCTGCACTTTTCATATATAAATTTTGACAATTGTGGGATAGTGAAGTTGGAAGTTTTGTTGTCATGAGGGAGTTCTATGAAGGTTATAGCACTCATTTTGATGTTTCCAACATTTTACAATAAGGAAAAGTTACCATGTGTTTCAGTTTTGGAGGTGTTGCAAAAACAAACTAGTACGTTGTGAAAATAGGGTACAGGTCAAACGGGTGTCCATAGGCATTTTGAATCTAGTTTAGTAGGATCAGCACCATCACAGGGATATTTAAACCATACCTATTTGCTTCTTTTTTATAGACATGGGTCGCAACCGTACAAAGCATGGAAACCACTTCAATGTGCTGCGAGTCTGTACAATCAACTCTATTTTGGTTTCAAAGTTCAAATTTTGGCTCCTAGAAGTAGTTAGATCATATGGATAGGTGGCATAATATTTTAGGAGATGTAATTAAAGCTAAATTTCAAATATTTTAAGTCAGTGATGTATTAGTCCATGATTTTTTCTAGTGAGATGATCTATTTTCCATCATCTCACTAGACAAAATCTTATTTGACATGAATCCATGCCCAAGGGTTCTACCCCTTTTATCATCAATAGACCTCTAAAAATCAATATTTTTTGAGCTTATTACCTATCCTAATACCCTATTTGTTGAGTAACCTAACTGAGAGAGCCCACTCCAGGCTAGAAGGGATAGATTCTAGCCTAAAGTGCTTTGTGGTTACTTATGGGATTCCTTTCTTAGCCTAGGGAAATTACAAAGTGATAACATTTTGGCAACCATACTGGGGAATCAAAAGCTAAATCTTCCCTGGTAAAACCATGATTTGAAAAGCTCAAACCTAGTTCGTGTGTGTGACAGTGAGTTAGGAACCATTAGGCTGAAATTTTCACCTAAATATTGTGTTTAAGCCTAGATGTCATAAGTTTTCTTCGAAATTTGGCTTCTAGAAAGATCCATACAAGATCACATCTAGATCCTAATTCCCCTGAAGTTGTGAGTGATCCTGAAAAGTTAGTTAGAAATAAGAAGTTTGAAGAAGGTCAAGTGAGTAACATTCCTTTATCGAGATCTCACACCCTTCTTGAAAGCATTATAACTGAGGATATTGAATTTGAATTTCCATTTCAGCATAACCTTTTCATATCTAAATCTGAAACCTTTGTTTCTAAGACAATCATTGATGAATATAAATTAAAACCATTCATCACTGCACAAAAAATTGGTATTTCAAAGTTTGATAGGGACATTTTACAACAGTTCCATAAACTTGAGGACTTGATCCATCAGTTGCACAAGGCTGTAGAAAAATCATCCACATTTCAGTAGACTGCTGCTACACCTTTTTCTCCCTCAGATATTGTTCCTTTACTACCTTCTCATTGTTATTCTCATATTACCTCTATTGTCCACACTCCTCAATTCACAACAACTCAAAAAATCATAGTTTCCCCGCCTCTGCTACCCTCATCATCAAGAATAGCAGTGAGTACATCTAACCCTTAGACCACAATCATGACAGCTCGTTATGTCCCATTGGTTTTACAAGCACCACTAAATGCCATGCCATATAATTATGGACAACACATACCTCAATTTGATGGCACTGGGGCCATTAGAGCACAACAACACATAGATAAAATGAATGATTTTATATACCTTGAAGAAGTAGATGATGATGATGTGAAACTAAGGATTTTTTCCCAAATCCTAGTAGGTCAAGTTAGAAAATGGTACAAAGGTTTGGTAGTATGAAGTGTTGTAAATATTCAGTACTTTCATCATATTTTCCTTTCTTGTTGGGAGGTCAAAAAGAACCCTCTTCAAATTTTAGTAGAATATGAAAGCCTGAAGAGCACTCTAGGAGAGTCAGTCCAAGATTATTCAAATATATTCATTAATGTTTACAACTTATCCCTACATAAATAAATCCTCCACCAGGTGTGGCCTAGCTTCATTATCTAGATGGAATTGATACTAATATGGCCTACCAACTAGGAGAAATAAGCCCAACTACTTTGGAATACATGCAAAAAATTGCAGTCAATGTAGAAGAAAACTTACTATCCAAGAAATTTAAGTTAAAGTACGAGAAAAGGGTAACTATCAAGGATGAAACTTCAACATCATCAAACATTAAATTGGATATTCTAGTGAAAATTATGGAGAAGATGATGGAGAAAATGACCTTTTTAGACAAGGTAGTTGTAAGAGAGCCTCAAGAAGGTCCTAAAATCAGAAATCTGAATTTTAGAAGATAGAAGATCAAAATCAAGCAAAGGTACCACAGAAATCTAGGAGACCAATAACAGCTTGACCTCCTTTTCAGCATAATTATGCAAAAGAAGAACAATGAAGCAACAAACTAACATGAAGAGGATCAGATTAATCTCTTTTGTAAGGGACAAGTGGATAATATTTTCTTGATAAATAAGGAACATGAGTTATTCTTCTAGTCACAAAAGGATGGCATGCTTGTAGAATCAAAAGAATACAAAAAAGGTTATCAGAATGCTATTATGGAAGTCCACAAACAGTGTAAGTTGAGGAATAGGAAATTTCCAATAAATTCTTCAGAAAAGGTCCTAGACAATACACCTTCTACTAGTCAGACAAAGGTTGATCCTCCCAAAGGCACTCCTCAAAATCAAGATACATTTGTTAAGGAGGTAGAGAAGAGTTCATCAGCTTTTAGTCTTGAGAATGAAATATCAAATATTAAAATTTATGTCTCATTACTTGAATTGATGAAGAAGGATACATATAAAGGACAAATTCTGAAGGCATTGAAGATATAAGAAGTGTCAAATATTGTCAATCTAAATGATGATCACCCATAATTTCTTTTTGCTCCAGAAGTTGAAGGAGGTTCACAAGAATGTAATGTGCCACCATTTTATGGCAGCCTTAATATTCACAATTTGATATTGTATAATGCCATGTTAGATTCAGGTGCTTCACACAACTTAATGTATAAATTAATTGGAAAATCTTGGCTTAGATATAAGCATACCATACAAAGATTTGTTTTCATTTTACTCCAACAATTTAAAGTGTCTTTGTTTGATTAAATATTTATGTGTCACTCTTACACAAATTCTGGCCAAAAGTGTGGTTATGGATGTGGTTGTTGTTGACATCCATCCAAAATATGGTATGTTGTTATCGAGGTCTTGGGGTACCAAATTAAAGGGTTATTGATAGTTACACATGTCAAATGCCACTATCCCGGTGTTTGGATAGCCAAGAAAGTTGTATAGGGAAACTCTCATGAAGTATATAGTAAGCAGTCAAGAGAAACCAGTAAATTATCCTGTTTATTCTATGCATTCATATATGGATTCATTCATCCTATACAATGATTTATGCTTGGAAGAAGAAGTGAAAAACATGGACAACAAATCAGAAAAGGAAGACAGTGTGATGTTTGAGGCTAAAGTAGAAAATGATGATGACGAAGAAGGTATGTGGAATATGTATTTTGATGGGGCAATCAACAAGGAAGGAGTTGGAGTTGGTGTGTGGATTATGAGCCAAAAATCAGGCCAGTCAAAGACTTATTCTTACAAACATTCTTTCGATTGTACTAAGAATGTTGCTGAATATGAGGTACTAATTTTGGGGCTGAAGCTATTGAAAAGGTCGGGAGCCAAAAATATTTTAGTCCATGGGGATTCAAAATTGATCATAAAGAAAATTAAAGGTGAGTATTCAACTAAGCATCCTAGAATGAGGACATATATGAATGATTTCTAAATTTTCTACAACATTTTCTAGAATACAATTTATCTGTGATTCCTAGAAATCTGAATGCAATTGTTGATGCGTTGGCCACCTCAAAAAGCACATTTAAGATCCATATTCATCCGAATAAGAGGTATGATATTGAGCTAAAACATAAGCCAACTGTACCAGATAGCATTAGATATTTTCAAGTCTTTGATAATGACAAATAGCTAGACAGTTTTGTGTAATCAAAAGGAGAATTTTCAAATTTTCGTATTCATGATGGAAACAATTTTGATAAAAGTGAAGAGGGAAGTAACATAAATCAGATCAGGGAGACTCTTAACAAGCATGAGGCTGGCCTTGAATTTTTGCAGTTGGAAGATAATGTGATCTCGAGGGGCTTAGGTCCTTTGGAGGAATTGTTTGATTTCAATGATGTAACTCATAAGCCCAAAATACTCCCTACTAAGGCTGAAGTGGAGGATTGTAATATAGGGGCTGGACACAAACCAAAAATTGTAAAACTTTGTAAGTCTTTAGTTCTGAAAGAGAAACATAAATACATAGACATAATGAGGGAGTATTTTGATGTCTTTGCATGGGGGTATGAATACTTGAAGGCCTATAATACGAGCAGCATACAACACACCATTCCTATTAAGGAAGGACATAAACCATTTAAGAAAAAGCTAAGAAGGACTAACCCTATTTTGCTACCCTTAATTGAGAAAGAGGTAAGAAAACTTTTTGATCCAAAGATTATTCTCTCTTTTAGGTTTTCTAAGTGGTTGTCAAATTTGTTTCCAGTGAGGAAGAAGAACGAAGAGATAAGATTGTGTGTGGATCTTTGGAACCTTACTAAGGTCTTGCTCAAAGAAAATGATCCCTTGCCAAAGATGGATCACATATTGCAATGGGTAGTTGGTTCTAGCAATATTTTTTTGCTTTATGACTTCTTCAGGAACAATCAAATTTTGGTACATCTGAAAGATCACGATAAAACAACCTTCACCACACCATGGGGGACATTTATGTATGTGAAAATGCCTTTTACGCTAATGAATGTCGAAGAAACCTTCTAGAGGCTTATGAACATTGCTTTTGCTGATGAGAAAGACATGTTTATTGTTATTTATCTTGATGAAATTATTGTATATTCTAAGTTTGATGAATATCATTTACAACATTTAAAGATTGTTTTCAACAAATGCAGAAAGTATGGTATCCCTTTGAACCCAAAGAAGTCCCTATTTGGAATGGACGAAGGAAAGCTACTTGGACACATAATCTCCAGAGATGGCATTAGAATTGACCCAAGAATAATTGAAGCAATCCATAATATTGATACCCCAAGAAATAAAAAGGAAGTGTAGTATTTTATTGGCAGTGTTGGCTTGTGTTATATTCTTTCCATGTAGTTAAGAGGGGGTTTGAAGGGCACCCTTAACCCACTTTATGGGGTACGGGGCAACGCCCCGAAAATTTTTGGTTTTGGACCCTATGTTAGGTTGGGCAGACCCACCTATGGTTTTGTGCATGATTTTCGCACATGTTTTTTGGATGCAATGGTTTTCGATCCATGGTATTGGACGCGATGGTTTTCAGTCCATGGTATTGGATGCTTTGGCATGTATAAATATGTATTGTAACATCGAAAGGAATATAATGAAAAATCAAGCTGGTAGTCCCGATTTTGGGATCCAGGGGAAAATCTCTGTGTATATGTGTTTT
>APFE030197961.1:0-37108 GCA_000404065.3 Pinus taeda | reverse complement strand
TCCAATCAAAGGAATGTATTTACACAAAGCTATTTATGAGAAGGAAATGTTGGAAATACTACATGCACTTAAGAAATGATGACCCTACTTAATGGGAAGACACTTCAAGGTAAAAATGGATCATGATAGTCTTAAATGCTTTTTAGAACAAATATTATCTTTAGAAGAACAGAAAAAATGGGTCACAAATATGGTGGGTTATGACTTCGAAATCATCTAGAAAAAAGGGAAAAAAACGTTGTTGCAGATGCACTCTTAAGAAAGGATGAGGATGTGGAAGCATTTTTTTGTGTTATTTCTATTATTCAACCAGATTGGATAAATGAATCAAGGGATGAATGGAAGAAGGATGAAGAAGTGTGGCCACTCATTCAAAAGTTGCAGAAGATCACAGTTCAAACAATATTGCCAGAACTTGACGAGGAAGGAAAAATCATATTGGAGCCTGGAGCAGTCACAGAACCAAGAACCCAACAGCTACGAAATAGATCAATTTCAGAGTATCTCATCAAGTGGAAGAACTTACCCACTGAAGATTCCACATGGGAGGACAATAATTTTATACAGAAGCATCAAGGACTACTCAAGCATTGAGGACAACACGTTTTGAAGGAGAGAGACATGTTAGGTCCCTATACTACTAGTGTAACCCCTTATTGTTATTAGTACAACCCCATTATTATATTGTTGTGCCCATGTAGTTCCCATATTATTGTTATTGTACCCCATAGAATCCCCATATTGTTATTATTGTGCCCTTACATTATTATTGTTATGTCGGCTTTGATTATATTATGACCCCTTAGACTCCTATACATAGAAAGGAGGTCTTGTCATTTGTATCATCCAAGAATTGTTCATTTGTGTAATGTAAAGGAGTTTTCCCCCTCGAAGAGGCTTATTTCTAAGGTGTTTATCTATCTTTTCTATCTTTTTGTGAGATGGTTTCATAACATTCACATGCGAAAGTCATGCCAAAACATCATCCAAAATTGCCCTAAATCCTACGACTAGTTTCCTTCAACTAACTCAGAGAGAAAACCCAAACAACTCATCCTCCTAGCTTCTCCATGTTGCGCTCCCTCAAAAGTATCACACAAGAGATATTCGAATTGATTATTTTACCCCAAACCGACCTTATCAATTTGCACATGTGAGGAATTTAATTCAAAAACACATTTCTCCTTGACCGAGTTTGATGATCTTTAGGTCAATTTTAGTCCTCTCACATAGAGGAATTTAATGCAATAATTATCTTCATCAAATGAGTTCTTCAAAGTGGAATTTGGCACTAGTTTCCAATTTTAACACTCCCTCTCAATTAAGGATAATTCCACTTGCCAATCCATCCATTATCATGTCATCCTGTCGTCATATACTATCTCTGCATCTCATATCAACTCTGTTGAACGTTGATATAGATAATGAAGAAGAATTTATCGAGAGTGATTCACAAGACTTTGCCACTCTCCATTGACAAAAGTAAGTCCTCATAACCAGGGGTCGAACCCTAATCAGACTTGATCCCAAGTGATCAAGTTGTTGAACATCATGTATCTTAGACATAGGGAATATGACTATACACGATGCGTCCATCGGTAGTGCTATGGTCCCTATCCACTTTTCCCAACTCATTGGCTAGATGAGAGGTAATTCTCATGTGTCCCAGACAACATGGGTAGGGTGATGTTGGGGTAATAACAGGGAAATAATAAATCACATCTTGTTCACAACCACACGTAGGGAAAGGATTAACCACATCCTACAGTGACATGTCACAACCATCGTAGGGAAAGAATAAACCACATCCTACACGCATGCAAACCACCAAGAGTAGGGAAAGGGTGAACCATGTCATACATGCATGCCAACCAACAATCGTAGGAAGAATTCTACACATGGGGAAAGGATGAACCACATCCCACCAACATGTCAACCACAGATCATAAGGAATGAGAATCCTATGTGGGGAAAGGATGAACCACGTCCCACCGACATGTCCATATGTGACAACAAGAAGATACCTATATGCATATCTCACTGGGGTACTACCTGCAGAAGAAGGTGAACTAATCATCCTTCTCATATGCCATAGGAGAAGGTGAACCACTCATCCTATGAGTATGTCATCAATGTAGGGGAAGGTGGACCACTCACCCTACACACATGTTATCAATTGTGGGAGAAGTTGAACCACTCACCCTACACACGTCATTTGTCACAGGTGAACCACTCATTCTATACACTGCGCACCTATAAGGGAAGGTGAACCACTCACCCTATGGTCTCTCATAACTCAAGAAGTACTCCAAGCCCCCAGGATCTCCCAAAAGCTCAATGTTCAATTGGGACCCTCTTAATAGGGTCTATCCATGACTTCACACTTATTTCCAAGAGGCTATGTAAGGATGTCAATAATTTTCTCATAGAATCAATGAAGCCCTCAAAAATCATGCCCAAGTTTAATAAAACAAGACCAAAAGTGAAATTCAAAACAAGAGATAGGCTGCAGGATAACTAAATCAAGGAACTGCACATGTTTCAAATGTTTGTCATCACAAAGATTACTCTTAATGATTATACCAAGGCTGTAGGGATAATCCGTAAATAGGCTGAAGAGTTATTGTTTTAAATCCATACACTTTTCGCCACATATACGCCCTTTGTGTTCAAAATTTGAATTTTGAATGGAGCTGAGACCCCTCTACAAGATAATATAATAAAAATCAAGAATCAAACCACCAAGACCTATGACGTTAGATCAATTCTTTCATTGGACCAAATAGATTTGCAGAAAATATGTCAAGATAATTTGTCCAAGTGCTTTTGTTCAAGGGATGAAATAGACTCGACTGTTCGTGTGTCCTAACCAGGAATGGAATCATACTTCAGAAATTCTCCATATGTAGGAACCATGGAAACTTGTGAATGAACTTCACTTAGTGATTTATCTCTCTTTACTCCAACTTGGGCTTGTCTTCACTTGAGCTTTGATACTAGGTTAAAATTTATATTTAGCATGTTCTTTGCTTAGGTCAGTTACTTCATTAGATTATAAGCCCATTATCAATTCCATTATTCCATTAGCAATCACATCAACCATAGGATAGTAACTGATGAAAGAACATTAATCATAAGTGTAGAAGACAAGCCAAGACACAAGAACCCATGAATTGTCTCAAGCCACGGAAAAAAACCCAATATGAGGAAAACCCTTTATCAATTCTTCTTATTATTAATATCAAATGTTCAGCACACAGAGAGAGAGACTAAAATAAAAATTACTTTCCATTTAATGGTCTAATAACATTTTACTTAGACAAGAAGAAGGCCCAATCAATCTGCAATTTTGGAAATCCATGCTTCAAGCGCTGGTGCCTTCTTCTCTGCAATATTGATCACTTGTTAGGGTTTGTTGTTTGCCTACAACACCTCCTTTTCCCCTCCTCAATCATTGTGTTTATGCCTCCAATCATCACTTCTCCTCTTAGTTGTCAACATAGGCTAGTAATTATCCCTTTAGCTAGTCATCCACCTACCTGAGCAAGGGACATATGCCTACAACCTATCCTTTAGCCATGAATAACCTCTCGACCCTCTGGTTCCAAGTCAAACAGGCCTATGGCCTACCTGTGACACCACACAAAGAAAGACACATGATGATGGAGAGTTTCACACACAAAATTCATGCAAAAACATCATACAGAATTGCCCTAAAGTCTGTGGCTAGTTGTCTTCTACTAAATCGAACTTGTGGGAGATAAATTAGCCATAGAGAAAACCCAAACAACTCGTCCTCCTAGATTTTCCATGTTGCGGCTCCCTTAGAAGTATCACACAAGATATTTTGGATGTGTGAAATAAGGTAAAAGGATTCATCCTTTCATAGGAGATAGAGGGGGGTTCCAATTGATTATTTTACCCCGAGACGACCTTATCAATTTGCAGATGTGAGAACTTTAATTCAAAAACACATTTCTTGTTGATCGAATTTGATGATCTTTAGGTTGATTTTGGCCCTAGTTTCCAATTTTAACAAGCTTAGATTTCTCAACTTGCCTAAAGAGGAATATTGCAGATTCAACACAAAAAATAGGAAGGTCACAATATCATTTACCCATCAATGTTAATGAAACTGAATTAGATAAAAAATTCAAACTGTGTCAAATAGCCTTAATTGGCTAAAAATTTCCAGAAAGTGATAATTTCCACTCGAGGATCTCAAATAGTCAGTATTTAAAGAAATTAGCAAAATGGACCCAAGCCAGAAACTATTTTTTAGTGTTATCACTAAAATCCAGTTTTTGCAGACTTGGGCATGTTACATTTAGCATGGTAGGGTCTAGTATGGCACCAACGACTTCATTCTAATCAAGATCAAGCTCGACCAAGTGACCACACAATAATGAAGGTAATATGTTGTTATTGATCTTTTTCTGGCTCGATGACAAGACTGCGAGGCTCAAGCTATTGAAGAGCTCTAAGGGTATATGACCTGTGAGCATGTTAATATTCAGTTAAAGACTCTAAAAGCTAGATAGTCTTGCTAGATTTTTGGGTATTATTTCTATGAGCCCAGTTGTAGAAAGTTCAATAGTGTAAGAAAAAATTGATTGCTATTTGTATAAAGTGACATTTATGCTTACCAGTGAAGTGTCACAATTGAGATGTGTGTCATCTACCTTAATCCATTGGATTCCCCTCCATTGACAAAGTGGGACTAAATCCTTCCATGAAAGCAACATCGTTATCACCACTGGCCTAACCCCCAAGGGTGCCCTTTATTTCCAACAATAAAGTTGCATCAGTGGTGAGCCAAGCATCTGTTAGCATCACAGGCATACAACATAAGATGTTGAATACCAAAACGAGCTTGATGACCTAGAGCAAAGCTTTTGATTGCACTTGACATATTTTTTTATAAGTTTGTAACATAAGATTGTTTTTTTCAACAAGAATATTAAACCAACGAAAAAATCAATGGCGTGCATCTGACACAATGGACCTATGAAAGTAGAGCACTACAATATGGAGAAATCCATGCCTAATTTTTCTTGATTATTCATTACACTTGTCTGAAAATTTGAAATATTCCAACATAAAATATCATATACTTCAGCAATAAGTCAAATAATCCCAATTAAAAATCAATACATACCTGATATCCCATGACTGGAGCCAGTTTGTATTTTTTTTTTAATTGTCGAAAATTACTAAAATCCCTCCATATTAAGTATCGACTAGGAAAATGCATTTCAGAATTGTTAGCAAACTAAAATTGATAAGCTAGGAGGAACAATTCTCTAAGCTCAACTATCTTTAGATATAACAATTTCCACCCATTAAGTCTCATACTCCTATTGAAATATGAAACATTAGACATCACTTCACGAATCTCCTTCACAGGAACCAAAGTGAAGCCCAAGCGAAAACATCACAAGGTAAACTCTCGAAATAGCCATCCAGTATTACAATCCCTATGAAGCTAGAAATTAATGTGCTTAAATCAACCAACAAAAACCAACGCACTGGATTTTCATGGAATGAATTTTGTAGCAAAAGAGAAAGTGATAACTTGAACAATGAAAAGCACCCAGATAAGGAAATACGCAAAAATATAAATGTAGAGAAGTAAAACCACAAAGTAATGTAGTTTGCTCAGTAGTTAAAACATGAAAAATTTTACTTAGGATCTCAAATGGATGAAAGCAAGAAAATAATTTAATAGATCTGAAAGCCCCAGGCCAAAAAATAAAACACCTTTAGCTGCAAATAATTTATTTTTTAGAGGACACAAGTATATAATCCTGCTAATATACTTCAGGGAAACATTTGAAATATTGATATCCTCCAATTTTTATCAAGATTTTATGCAATAGAATCTTCCATGATTCTCCCCTTGTTGCTTTCTACTTCGCTAGGTAACAATTCAACTATTTCCTCCTCTACAATAATCTGGAGTTCTAACACTCCCATTATAATATCAGGATTCAAAAAGATAAAGTGAAATTAATGTCACAAATATTGGGTATTTAGGGGAACCTGAAAGCTCAACAACCAACCCTATGAATAAAACAGTAGCAAACTTAATGTCAGACTCCATTTAATAAAATGTTTAAATTCTATAGATATCCCATAGCATGTTCAAACACAGAATCAACACAAGCTTGGACAGAAACAACATCCTATGTGTCTATGACTGGAGTCAAGTTAGAAAAGAACCAACCCATGAAACCAAAAAATCTAAGAAGGCAAGTTGTATGTATATTTTAAATATATAGAGGGAAAACGTTTCTCCAATGTTTGAAATATCCAAATCAAAATAAATAGAAAAGTTCAACATTATTTGAGATTCAACGGATTTCTTTCCAATTGCTGAATGCGGTGACTAAGCACTACAACCCTCCTCCAATTGGATACAAAGATTACCATTAAAATTTTGATGGCATCCTAGATCGCAAGAATATTTTAAGAGATATTTCACCCAACAATGTCCAAGGCGTAATAAAAACCTTAGCATGAGACCTGGTAGAGGTGACACTCAAGATCTTATATTATTTAATTAGACATGAGTGAAATTTAATGTTGAAATAATCCTCGATCTATGCATATGAACAACAAATTTGTTCTCTAATTTAATCATTTCTTTTCCAGCTATATGTCAAAAGCTATTTGAATAAACAAATATCTCCACACACATTTACAGAGAAATTTTATTACAGTGCATTTATCAAATTTTCCCAACAAAATATGGAGATAAAAAATAGAAATGAGTCATCGATTATGAGTAAATACCTCTTGTTGCAACTTGCATCTCCCGCTTGCTTGTTCATGGAGTATCTATAGTAAAAAAAACGCACCCAAAGTATTTACAATGATTTTCACTCGATCAATAAGCATCTCACTTCGAAATGGCATTCGAAAAAACCATCGCTGAATTTGATATTAATTGAGACAAACATTTCAGGAAAGCAACAATATTAAAAACTGTAGAGGCCAGGAA
Organism: Pinus taeda; assembly: GCA_000404065.3. NCBI lineage: Eukaryota > Viridiplantae > Streptophyta > Pinopsida > Pinales > Pinaceae > Pinus > Pinus taeda. The sequence goes on along the minus strand of APFE030197961.1, from coordinate 30,105 downwards.
TTCTACCAGGGCATTGAGTAATTATAATGTGTGTTGAGAAAAACTATAATTCCATAAACATGGTTTCAATGAATTGGATTTTCCCTAAAAGTGGGGATAGAGCAAAGCTGTGACTGTGGGTTTGAAAGTAGGCAGATGTGGGAAAAACATGTCCAACCAGAGATGTGAAGGTTTCAAAAAATGAGATAGTTCATTAAAAAGAAAAGATAAAGGATGATTTTCCCTCCCAAGGGATATATATATATTTTTCCTCCATTGTGATTTATTATCAAGATCGTTTTTACAGCACTTAGTTTTCTGATCTTTTAACTTATTAAAACTAGCAATTGCATCAAAAGGTGCAAAGGAAAGTCGATAAGAGTATATGGAGGAGATGTTGTAGTTGAAAACAATGTATATATCACCTCTACCTTTGGTCTTTGCACCATTAAAAGTGACCATATATCACCTGCACTTGTGTTTTATTCCACTAATTTTCATATACACATCTCCTTCATGACAGAGAGACCTACATACTATATTTCATGCATGACATTTTCTTCTTTTCCCATCAAGATAAAACAAAAAAAACCTATGGGTGGTTAAATTTTTAATCTCTATCCTATAGAGGGTAAATGGTACACCACCTCTAAAAGTGACATTAATATGTTAAAGTGAACACACTCGATAAACATATGGATCCATGAGGATTGTGGGCCTACCTTAGTGGTTTCCCATTTATTTATCCCAACATAGCTTGTTTGAGTAGTAACGAGAAAAATTGTCTAGATCGTGATATACCTAACCATAGAGTTCTCTTTTCATATGTTCGCGTAGGTACCGATGGATGAATAACCTATGGATTCATGTGATAGATGCAATTCATGTAAGGTTAATTTCTCTTTTTTAATTTGATATATAATTCAAAAAAATTAAAATCTTTTAATCTTTGAAATTTTAATCTAAATAATAAGAGAGTGAACATTTATACACCAACATTGTGTGTGTTCAATTTATTTATCAATGCAATAGTACATATATAAATAAACAAGATTTTGTTTTGAGATAGATGTGTTATCTTGGCACATTAAAAACTTGTTGAGGAAATTTCAACTATGCACTAACTTAAAAATTCTTGTTAACCAAAATCTTTCATCAAGCCATGATCCAACAGCCTCCTTAAAACACATAAAAAGAATACACATGTTGAGACCAACTCTACATCACAATGATCAATACATTAACAAACCAAAACCTTTTTATGTATGATCATAAGCATCACATAATATTTTATATGATAGGTAGGAGTTAATAATCCCAACTTTCACCCTTAGTGAGTTTATATTTGTTAGGTAAGTATTCATCGTCATCTTCTGTTGGTTCAATACATCAAAGAAATTCTTTATCGATAAAGTAGATATATGATCTAACTTGGAATTTGTGTCTCATTCCTTAATCATGTAAAAATTACCAAATTGTTACCATCCACATAATGGATTGGCAGTCCACCCAAATACATGGGTACCTAACTATTGCAACTATAGACCCATTAAGATCTTCTTCGAGTACATGGTTCATTCATATTTTCAATGAAATCTACCTAAATGTATAGGAAACTTTGGGTTTTTAGGCCTATCACGCCCCCTAGAGTTTACAACCAACACAATCTACTTGTAGAGAATTCAACTAACACAAGGCCCATATTCTACCAGAGGTTGTGCATTATATTAATTAAGCTATCCAGATCATCAAGGACACATGGATAATGGGTATGCCTTCTTAGAAGAGTCATACAATGATATTCCCTTTACATAATACATAGATAGATATGGTTACACATTATTTGCATGCTCTCTGTCATGGAGGTAATAAGTACAAGCTTTTATAATATCACATGCTATTACAATACTTCTCCCAATTACCAACTCTAACTAATATAAAGCTCATAAACATCAATTACCAATATATATAATCTACACACACCACGTTAGACTTCCTCCAAATAAAATATGTGATTCATCTTTCCATATGGTCCTAGTTTTGATTCAATATAATAGAAGGCGTACCTTGTTTGTCCATCTCCAACCAATCTCCGTTGCTACCATAAGCACTATCATTTCCATTATTTTGTATTAAATTCCAAATACTCTCTATTGTGTCTAGAACATCATTATATCCTCCCTACAGTAAACTCGTAATTCCAACTAAGAAACATCTACCATTAACATTGGGTGTCAAACAATATTGTTTCAATTCATATTTAACCACTATAGAAACCAACCACAAGTTATGCATTGTAGAAACTTTCTAGCATCTCTACAGAAATATCTTCATATTTACTCCTCCACTATGATTTACTTATAGGATTGTCATCTCAAACAACATAATAATTGGGGACCAATCATACATTTTGGCCACACATTGGGACTACACAAAATAATCAAGAACTTGTTATACTCTAGGGCCTAACATCAACCTAACTATAAACATTGAACAATAGGGCATTTTATGAGCATAATTCCATCTATCAAGACATTTATGTACCCAAATAATGTTTTGACTAATTATCTAGGAGAATTTTATAGATATATAATGCATCGAAATTGGTCCTGCACTCTATACCTACTAATCAAAGGACTTATAACACCACATTCATTAAACAACCTTTCATCAATGAACAACTAGAGGAGATAAAACCTCATGTTACAACATGCCATATCAAGCAAACCCAAGAATTCCCTTTACATCAAAAAATGTTTCATTGCCAGGCTACAATCATCATCAAAAGATAATGGTATGTGACTAAAGAATTTTCCCTACATATTTTTCTAGGGTCATAAACAAACATGGTGTCTTCATAAACATCTTCAAATTATGGATTCAACATTCATCTTGGATATTTATGTGTTGCCTTTTATTTGCTATAATCTGAACATTAAAATGCTATAATCTAAACATTAAAAAAATGATTGCACTCCCATATTGAGTTAAGGAAGATCAATACACTTTTTAAATTTTGACTTCAAGACATTTTTATCACCACCATCAAAGTTCTACATCAACATGTCCAAATGAAATTTGATTCAAGGATTTAATCAGGCTATCAAAAAATCGTAAGGCTTTCCTACAATACAATTTGTCCTTAACTAGGACACTTAACCACCTAGAAAAACCATCAATTTAGGATACCACTTACCTCTGATCAAGGGCACGTTCCTCTATTATTGCTCATGGACCTGTTCAAATATTAGACGTAACATTTTCTTCCTAGTTAGGGCACCAAACCAACTCTTAAACTACCACAAATTTCTCGTTGTCCCTTGCTAGCAAACCAACCCTTCTTCGCTATCACTCAGGCCACCTTAGGATGTTGTTCTAGCTCCTCTTTGACCATAGAACAACTCTGATATAGGGTTCGGTTAATTCCGTAATAGACCAGTAGACTTCAACCCTGTTTCCTTAAAAATATCAGCCCCAAACCATGCACTTTTCTGTCCCACAAGTCTGCAGCTAGCCTCCTACTCCTACTCAAACTTGTGCCAAACAAAAACAGACCCAAAACAATCCCTTCTCAGCCTTGACCTTGCCCTCTTGAATCGTGGCTACCTTAGATGCTCTCCACAATGACTCATCTTTATTTATTTATCTACAGATTATACATAAATCACCAACCTAAATACATATGTAAATCGCACCACATTGCAGCAGTGTCAATTTAATTGCCTGCACACTAGAGCTTTCTTCCAAATTCTCCCCGGCCTGCAGAAATATCCTTTTTCAGGAGCACAGTGTTTATCTTCTCTGCACTTGCACATCTTATCTAATGCGCATCCGTCTCTCAACTCCTCCAATCCTTGCCCTCCAATCCCGAACAGCCCATCTGTCCACTCATTAGAAAACACTCCTTCCGGATCATATCTATTCTTTACTTGCAAAAGCTTCTCCAAATTCACTGCCCGCCATTCTTACCCCATTCTTAACAAGTAACCGCCATTCTTACCCCATTCTTAACAAGTAACCGCCATTCTTACCCCACTACAACAATAAGTATCACATCACAAATGATACTCATCTTTATTTATTTACTACAGGTTATACATAAATCACCAAACATAAACACATAAGTAAATTGCACCACATTGCAGTACTGTCAATTTAATTGCCTGCACACTCGAGCTTTCTTCCAAATTCTCCCCGGCCTGCAGAAATATCCTTTTTCAGGAGCATAGTGTTTATCTTCTCTGCACTTGCACGTCTTATCTAATGCGCATCCGTCTCTCAACTGCTCCACTCCTTGCCCTCCAATCCCGAACAGCCCATCTGTCCACTCATTAGAAAACACTCCTTCCGGATCATATCTATTCTTTACTTGCAAAAACTTCTCCAAATTCACTGCCCGCTTGGCCAACCCTCCGAACAAGTAACCGCCATTCTTACCCCAGTGCAGTGTCCCGCCATGCTTCTCGATCACCATCTGCTCAATCTCTTCGTCTTGGCTTCTCTCGGACGATAATAGACCGCAAAACTACATAGATTTCACACATACTTGGAGGATTCAGATCTCTGAGCTTCTTTATATCATTAATGGTTTCTGCGAAGCGAAGTTCCACGTCGAAACCGAAGGCAATCGGAACCCTGCGATCCCACAAACAAACGGTCTGATTTTTATCTAAAATTTTGTTGGGAGTGCAACCACTCTGATTCTCGTTATGTTGGTGGTTGTTAATTTCGTCGTTCCAAAACCCGCTGCCGTTAACCGACACCTGGTTTATTTGTTCTCCGACATAATGGCACACTCGGGTAGCATTCTCTGTAGATTGGAGTATTCCACCTCCATGTATAAGGCTTGATTGGGGTTTGACGATGGAAAAGCTGAAACTAAAATTTCATGATGGGTTTGAAAACTGAAATCATCTGGGAAATTCAAACTCACAGAATTTCCCTATGTAAATTGAACTTGAAAAATAATTATAATTAATGTAATTTATGATAAAAATATAAATGGATATCCGTATTTAATTAAGTAAATATTTATAAAGTAAATATTTATTGTTAATTTTAGCAAATTAAATATTTTTTAATTTGAATTTTGAGGAAAACTGTGAGCAGTTTTAAACCAGAGATAAAAATACAATAATTTTTAAATGATTTAATATATATTAATTTTGACATAGATATATTCAATACCTAACAAGAAATATTATAAGTGTTTATTTAATTGTTTTATTAAATAAATGGTGATATTTAAAAAAAATTATAATTAATTTTAATTTAATTATATAAATTTTTTAATAGGCATAAATGGTATGTATTTAAAATTAATTAATAAGCTTTGATAGTAAAATTTGGTTTTTGAGATTAAAAAATATATATTTAATAAAATAAACATTTTAATATAGACAAAAGTTATATTTATAAAATAAAAACATTTTAATATAAACAATATACTTCATAAATAAAATATTTTAATTTCACAACCTTTGTTACAATACTGACCTTCCTAGCCTTTTACAATGCCAAAATATGCCAAAATTATAGTGAGCTCGGGAGGCTTCTCTCCAAGCTTTTTGAGCATAGGAATAAAATCTTAAATCAAAATAATTAATTTATCTTTTTTAGGTCCCATAGACCATTATTTGGTCTCACCGGACGTTAACCATCATCATCATCATCATCATCATTAAGTAAAATATTTTAATTTTAATATTAAGTAAAATCAAATATATTAAAATGTCTGATTAATATATCATCTTATAATATATAATATATATATATTTTTAATTGTAATTTTAATAAGATTAAATCTCTTAATCTGTGAAGTTTTTGAAGTTTAACTATTCAAAATAAGTTTGCAGGGTAAATAAGTGATTAAAATGGATTTATACTGGATTCTTATCCTATCCTATTAAGCGCAACCCAGTTATTAAAAACAACAAAACATTATTCTCAACCAAACAAATGGGAAATCCGTAAATACTTACTCAGAAAATCAGAATATTTAATGCTGGCTACGCTAGATGGAAAAATGCCCAATGCCAACATTGAGGCCGTCACCGGGAACTTCAATTGAAACTCGATTGATCGATCGAAACCACACCTTTTGATGAAAGGGAAACCATATTAGATCTGCGAAAGCATGAGCCCTCAGGAAATGGACCTCTGCATTTTCTAGCTTCTTATCATCACTTAGATTTGGCATACTTAATGAACGCTTGAACATGGGTTGCAGAGCAAAGGTGACTTGTGAGATTACTCCCAACGTTCCCAGAGATAATCTTGCAGCCTTTAGCTCATCTTCATCTCTTTCGGTACTCAAGCTCATGACTTTGTTGTACCCCTCTGATGGAGATGCAGGCACCACCAATCTCATACCCACCACGTATTCATAAACGCCGCTTCCTCTGCCCATTATACTGCTGTCGTGGGCTCCCGTAGAAACAACGCTCGCTACAGAAACTCTGTTCCAGTAAATCATGGCGGGAAAAGCGAGACCTTCCTTCGCAGCTTCCTCAACAACGTCTCTCATCATGGTGCCGCCTTGGACTGTAATAGTCATGGCACCCTCGTTCACTCCAATGACGGATGCATAGTTTTCGGTTGAGATAATCAATCCTTGGTCTCCAACACACACTAGCTTTGAGAGGCTATGAGCCAGAGTGCTTACCACTTTGATCTTCTGCTTCTTTTTCACAGCCTGGGCAACAGCATGCAGAATCTCGGCTTCTGTTTTGGGTGAGACAGCCTCTACAGCTCTGCAAATGCTGCAATCCTCCCAAATGCCTTGATAATTAAAGATCTAGCATCCTCCTCCATTGCTTTTGCATTCGACTGAGGGAGGAGGCGGGCACAACGCCTGCAGGCATGATGGACAATGAAGGAGAAATAGAAGTAGGGCAAGTAATTTGTGGCCCATCACTACACGGATTATTGGATTCATCTTCTTCTTCTTGTAGTTGTGTTCAATATGATGGTGAGTGTGAGTTTATATAAGCGTTGTAGACCAGGTTATCGTGGCGAAATGCAGAGGATCAGATTGTTATTCCCCATAATTTTAATATATATTAAATTTAAGGTGAATTAATTTTTTTTGTAAGTTTAGCAGGACTATATTTTTATTATGTCTAATATATCACCTTAATTTTGATGATCATCTATCTAAAACCCATAAATATTATTTTTAAATTGACGAAGAGCAAGTTACATGGAATGAATTCCAAAAGCATTTCAAAGAAAAGTATCTAAGTGAACGTTATTATGATGAAAAGACAAAATAATTTCATGAGTTAAGGTTGTGAACCTTAACCATGGATGAATATGTGACACTATTCACCTTCTTGCTGCGCTATGTGACTTATATGCAAGAGGAAAAGGCCAAAATTCAGCATTCATTAGTAGCCCAGAACCTTGTTTCCTTGAACCGTCGGCCCTTCAGTCCTTCGGTCCTTCCACCTCATGATCCTTCCACCTCCTCGTCCCTCTGGTCTTCCATCTCTCTGGTCCTTCCACCTCCTCGCCCTTCGGTCCTTCGACCCCTTCGACCCTTCACCATTTGGTGATCCCAAGACCTAGAACCTTCGGTTCCTTGGACCTTTGGTCATTTTTGACCCTCGGCCCATCAGACAATTGGCCCTTTGGCCCCTTGGACCCTTCACCATTTGGTGATCTCGAGAGCTAGAACCTTCGGTTCCTTAGACCTTTGGTCATTTTGGATCCTTATTAGGGGAATTTTTTTTATTGGAATTTTTTCAATGCCACTTGCGCCTATCATCTTATGACTTAGAAACTTGAGTTTGACTACCCCAAAACAATGGATGATGCAGTGCGGAAAGCCCGCATCTGCTACCAACAAATGAAATAGAAAATGAAGGACCTAAAGGAGGGTCGAATAGGAAAGGCAGAGGCCTGATCCCAAATAGACACCCAATTTTTTCTAATAGAATAAATATACAACAAAAACCTCTCAGCAAATTCCTAGCAAGGAATCAGCCCAAAGCTACATATTCTAAAAACAGATAGTCATAACAAGTTATAAAATCTGTTAATGACTAGCAGTCAAAACCGCCGTTGCAATGCTGGGGGTGCAGAGAACCCCACTATTACAAAAATTGTCTGCATAAGGCAAGGACAGAACAACTATCAAATATGCAAGAAGCATCCACGGTTGGAGAAGTGGAAAGGAGCATGCGCAAGATTAATGTTGCTTTGGATGATCACCAAGCAGAATATCAACCCACCATGATCGAATGTGAAGGTATGATTGCTAAGAATCCTGTTTATGTTTGATTTGATCCCAATGCTAGCTTAAGCTATGTTAGTCCTAAGGTGGTAGACAAGTGTCAATTGCAAAGCAGTAAGTTCCCAAAACCATGGCTAGTTCAATTAGCCACCGAGACAAAAAAAGGGTAATTGCAAAAACAAAACATTGCCCCATAACAATTTAAGGACAAGCCATTTACATTGACATTAATATACTTCCTATGGGTTCATATGACATTTTAATCGGGATGGATTGGTTGGAAAAATGTTGGTCCCTTATTGATAGCAAACAAAAAACTGCCAGTTTTATCGTTGAATTAGGCTAAAGGAAGGAACTTCAAGGGATTAAAACCAATACCAAGTTATGTCCTATCACTGCTAGTCAGCTAGGAAAATGTATTAGGAAGGGTTGTCAAATATATGTTGTTTAGGTGGGATTTACAAACACCAAAAATAAAATGACCTCCTTGGAAAACATTCCTGTCATTCAGGAATTTGTTGGTGTATTTCCTTAACCCATTCTAGGATTACCACCAAAGTGTGATATTGATTTCACCATCGAACTAATTCTAGGTGCAACCCCTATATCCAAGGCCCCTTATCGCATGAGTATACCTGAATTAACAAAACTCAAAATGCAACTTCAGGAGGTTCTAGACAAAAAGTATATCTACCCCAATGTGTCCCCTTGGGGAGCCCCCATACTCTTTGTACGTAAAAAACATGGGACACTGAGATTATGCATTGATTATCATCAATTAAATAAAATGACCATCAAGAATAAATATCCTTTACCACGTATCGATAATCTATTTGATTAGGAGGAGCATAAAGAACATTTAATTAATAGTATTGCAAACTATGTGGGAAAATCAGTTATATGCTAAATTTAGCAAGTGTGACTTTTTCAAAGATTGGATTCAATACTTGGGTCATGTTATATCAGCAGATGGAATAGCGGTGGACCCAGAGAATATCAAAACCATTATGAAATGGATAGCTCCAAAGAATGTCGCTGATATCATATCATTCCTGGGTTTCACCAGGTACTACCGTCGGTTCATCAAGGGATTATCAAAAATCACCTTACCAATGACCTCTTTACTAAAAAAGGGACGTGCTTTTCAATGGACATTCAAGTGTCAGCAAAGCTTTGAAATACTAAAACACCTGCTTACCACTGCACCTGTGTTAATGGTAGCAGATCTAGAAAAGTCTTTTGTGGTTTGCACGGATGCGAGTAAAGAAGTTGTTGGAAGAGTGCCAACACAAGAAGGAAAGGTCATTATTTATGAATCACAGATGTTGGAGTATGAACAACGATATTCTTCTTATGACCTTGAATTGACAGCGGTAGTGCATGCACTTAAAATGTGGTGACACTACCTGTTGGGGAAGAAATTTATGTTGTTAACAGATCATAGCAGCCTTACAATTTTCTTCAACCAGTCTAGTTTAAATGCTCAACATGCCATATGGAAAACATTTTTAAGTGAGTTTGATTTAAAAATGAAACATCTTAAACGGAAGGAAAATTGAGTGGTTGACGCATTGAGAAGAAAAGTACATTATATTTATGAGGTCCAAATTAGTCAAGTACGCTCAAACATTCCTAAAATCATAAAGGAAGCATCTATCAAAAATCTAGAGTACACTTTTCTTTGGTAGCAGACAAAGGAAGCTTTTTTGGAAAAGGAGAAAACATATTTCAAAATAAATTCTGACAACATCCTTACCTTCAAGGATAGAATTTATGTTCCTAACCAAAACTTTGTTAAACAATTGATATTGGATGAGTTTCACAAGAAACCATCTGCTGGCTACCCAGGTTACCAGAAACTATTTTTAGCCATCAAGAAAGGGTATTTTTGGCCTGGGTTAAGGAAGGATGTTACTGAGTAATTGTCCAAATGTTTGGAGTGTCAGATAGTGAAGGTAGAACATCAACATCCCGCGGGTTTGTTGCAAACATTGCCCATTCTGGAATGGAAATGGAAGACCATATCCCTAGACTTCATCACAGTCTTACCTCACACCATGAAGTAGCACGAGTCAATTATGGTGCTAGTATACAAATTGAGCAAAACTGCTCAGTTCATACCTGTGAAATCCACTTACAAAATTGTGGAAATCATAGACATAATTATGAAGGAAAATTTTCACCTACACAGAATACCCAAGGTGGTGATTTCCGATAGGGATGTAAAATTTACATCCACATTGTGGAAAAATCTCTTTTCGGGATGGGTACTCAAATCCAATTTAGTACTGTCTACTGGTGAGCACCAGTATTGTAGCAATAATGATGCAACTCCTGGGGCTTCCTACTTTACTTTTATCAACATGGTAGTTCGTAACAAACTTGGAAGTGACGGTGCTGTATGCACAAGTACTAGCTCTTACTGCAGGTTGTCACTTGGTCAGCTGGCCAAGATCACTAGGGGCTGAAGCCAACTTCTATGAATTCTCAGAAGAATTTTTTAACTGTGATGAAAGAAAGCTAACTCTACAAGGACTATTCTACTTGCAGAAAGAGGAAGAACATTGGAATGTAGGGCAAACCCTAGCAAACCCTAATTTATCCAACTAACCCTACTTTTGCAGAAAGAGAGATAGAAACAGATGAGATGAATGCCATTGACTACTGGGAAGGTGAATTACATCTATTTAAACTACTTCTGAAAGAAAATGAGAAAAGAACATCTTTTTGTATTTTTATGTGTTTTATGTGAAATTGTTATGTATGAGCTTTTGTCTGTTTGTGACTGTGGCAGAGGTTTGGTGGCCATGGAGGATGGATTTGGTTTTTGCAGAGGTGGAGGAAGGTGTGGAGAGGTCCTAAGAAGCCCCTAGTACCCTTCTAAAGACTTCCCTTGCAACCAGACTTAGAAAAATCACTCACAGGAAATTTTACAGGAGGCTGCAGGGATCTACAGGAGGAGGCCGAGAGCTGTTTTTGGAGGTTTTGAAGGTGGAAAAATGATGGGAAAGTGTAATTGAAGGCTAGATGAAAGTGTTGAGGTGTCTGGAGCTTGTCAAGGAAGATCAAGAGGGAACATGATGGTTGGATTTGTTCAAATGGCAATAGGGAAGCTTATGGAGAAAAATGTAGAAATTAGGGCAGATTAGTGAAATGTTGCGAATGACTTGGTAAATCTATGAGAAGTGAGCGAATGTTGGCTGCTTTATGGATGTATGGTGAGCTGAGGTTTCCTGCAAGAGATCTGCACATCTACTTACAAAAACTAATCAAAGAAAGGACTAGTTATACCATGAAAACAGAAACTTCTCTAGTTTGACCTAATTTCTAACCTACAAACAAAAAATGTTGAACAGTAACCTTTGAACAGAAAAGCATACAAAGAGATCTATTGTAAAAGAATAGGAAATGATCTAGGCAACTGAATCTGAAGCAACACATTAACTCTTGAATCAAGTCATCACACTAGATATTGCATGGAAGAGCAAAACTGTGTTTTTGTTGGCAACAATGGTGCCATGACCTCAAATCATGATCCCAGGAAGGGAGAAAAGAGATCACGACCTGTTGTTTGCCTTTCTGAATCTTAGTCTATCACTGTGTGAACCTACTTCAGCAACTGAAACAAAAGCAACTATGCAAACCATCAAAAGCAACCTATTCTAAACAAGGTAAAATGAATCTATGTAACAGAAATTAACTTATGAGTTGAAGCAAAAACTTATAAGTACAAAGAAAGAGGTGTTGGGAAGCTTGGGTTGGGCCCTAACCCAAGAGCTTCAGCCCTCTAAAAGAAATCAGTGCTGGCTCAGAAAATATGTCATCTCCATTATCAAAATAAAAGTCACATTACATAAACTGTTCACAGAAAACAAGCTCGAAAATGAGATAAACAAGAGCTACACAAAAGTGCGAAAATTCTACTAATAATTGGCTAACCTACTGAGGCTCTAAGCCCCCTTATTTATACAAATGGTGTCCTCCAACAGCCTTCCTAAAATCAAGGAGCTCGGTTTCCCAGAACTGGAGATAAACAATAGTTCTTCTTTACTTGCTCGACTGCCCCTTAGATGCATCAATGTGGCTACTTGTGCTTCGAGTTGCTGATGGAGGATTCGAGGAAAGGGGTCATAAATGAAGGAGACACACCCCTACAAATTCTCTTCCCTGTTTTCCTTGAATATGTTTTGCTATTTGCTCATAAATCCTTTGACTTTGTCTAAAATTGACCAAAAAATATGCATAAAGCACACATTAGACTACATGGAAAAATCACTAACCCAATTCACTCTATTAACATAAATATAATAAAAAACATGTAATAAATTAATGAGAATGGTGGATTAAGTCAAATTAAGAGGCAAAATGAGCCCATATAATTACCCATTTCTGGGGCTCATCATCAACCCCCTACTGAATGTGTTGCTCATCCTCTGAGCAACTAATCTATCTACTCATCCTTGATGCCCTTTATGACCTTCCTGACATTCCATGCCTCAGATGTGAGATCCTCCTCTCTATCATGGAACCCAACTTTTCCATCCACCTTTTCCCACTGTTTTTGTTCTTATTTTTCTTTTACACCTTCCAGTAGTCCTAGCAGTAGTGGAGGACTGAACTTGAGACCAATCCAATGAGCCTTCAAATTTTGCATAGAGTGCTTATAGAGTGGCACTCTTTTTAAGGCCTCTCTCATCCTATTTTGGGAGTGGTACTCCCTAATCTGTAGGCTATGGGGCAGTGCGTTCCACCTTCTCATGTAGGCATGAATGCAGTCATCCCCAAGCAATCTCTCCATGTCATCAAAATGTGCAATCACCTGGGCTTAATCATTGATGTACTTAATGGCCCTTTGAGGATCAACTGCAAGTTTCTGGTGTGCACTAATGAGATCCATAAGGTGTGATGGTTCAGCTCTAATCATTAAAGGTTCATTTTGTTCCTTTGCCATCAACCTCTGAATTTCTGTTGCTCTTTTGTCTTCATGACTCATCCAGGATACCATGGCTATCAACTGCAAATCACCCAACCTCTCATTGGGGTCCCATAGGTTCATATCAGTAAGGATCATGTTATGTAAATAAAACTCTGCCAACTTCGCCTTGTCCTCTGCTGAACTATTTTCACATAAATCTATGAACTGTCCATAATCCTAGAAAGGTATGGTGCCCCTTTGGGCCAAAGTTTTGATTTGGAATTGCAGTGACTGATCTTTGAGGTAGACCCCATAATATTTGGCTGCGTGTCTGCATTGTAGTGCTTCCACAACCCAGTTGGCCATGCAGGCTAACTAGGCTTCTCTTTCCTGTAGTTGTCTCCTTAATATCAATATTTCATTTTCTGCCTAAGGTTCCCTTTCTTGCAGCTACTTCTTTAAAATTTCATTTTCTGCCTCCAATTGAGCTCTTCTAATGTTTTCTGTATGCCTGACCATGCTCAATTCTTTTCCCATTTTCCTCAATTTGTTTTCCATGTGCCGAAAGTCTTCCACCCCTTTTGATTTTGCAATCTGCATCCATGTATGGGTCCTTACTCTTTCCTTTTCCAGCTCAGAGAAGAGAGGGATTGCAAAATTTTGTGGGATGATTTTCCCTCCTTCCAGAAGGTTGTAGTAAGAGCCTAAATTAGGCTGAGGGTCAGGCTCTGGTATCTCTTTTGCCTTATCTTTCTCCTTGGTTTGTTTTTCTGCCTTCTTTTCAAGATTCTCAGTCTCTTGAAGGATTGTCAATGTCTCCTATAGAGCAGTCTGCGCCTCCTGTAGCACTGTTTTAGAGTCTATAAGTTTGATCCTTTCTTTCCAAGTAGAAGCTCTAGGGCTTCCCCTTTCATAGGTAATGGGGGTTTTGGATGGAGATTCCTCCTTTTTGGCAGTAGGGGCATCTTCAATGATGATGGGCTCCTTTGAAGGTGGCTGAGGCTTCCCCATCTTTATTCTGGTGCTTTTTCGAGCCTTGAAGTACATGGATTTTTGTCTTTTCCTTTTTCCTTTGGGCTTGGCTGGAGCACTAAGTGTAGCAAAAACAGCTGCTACCTCCCTTGCTAGTGTCTCAAGAGACACTTCTTCCTGCTTTGCTTCTTTTTCTTCATCTGTTGTTTTTCCTATTTCTGCTGGTTTTGCTTCTGCGGTCTCTAATTTTGTTTTCTCCTCTTCTTGCTTAGTTTATGCTTTTCCTCTGGAAACCTTTTTCTGAACTGTCTTAAGCTTCTTCCCTTTGGTTCTTGGCCTCTTCTTTTTCTCTGCTGTGGTTTTACCCTTTTTTTCTTTTGATTCTTTCTTATTTTCTGCTTTAGGCTCATCTTTGGTGGTGTCATGTTTCTCCTTCCCTATCTGGTTTTCTTCTTTTTCTGTGTGGGGTTCCTCTTCTTCCATTTGAGTGTTCTTTTCTTCTTCATGGATTTCCTTCTCAGATTCCCCTTTTTGTTCTTCCTCTTCACTTTCAGCTGGACTAAGGTCATAGATGAGAGTTTTTATATCATCCTCTTTAGTCATGTTTCTGAAAATCTCTTAGGCTATGGGGATTGTGAAAGTTTGGAGGGCATCCTCCACCAACAATTTAATTAGCTCATGGTGAGCCAATTGGTCTAGAACTCCTTCCTTCAATTTGGTGCTAGATTCTATCAAGGATTGGAGGAGAAAATATGGAATACTGAGTTTTCGGGATGCAGGAAGGTCCATGCGATATCTTAGTTCATGTAACAGTCTGAAATGGTACCCATAAACTATGTTGTATCTTCCTTCATAGGAGATGTATTTCATAATCTGATAACTGACCTCATTCTACGGGTAAGGTATACTTGTTCTCTTAATGCCATTCTTGTCCTCCACAGGATGTTCATTAGGCTGGAAAAAGGTTTTCTTGGCAACTTTAACTAGTGGTTTTTCTTCCTTGCTCTAGGGTAGTCCAAGTGGGAGGCTGGTAATACTGCTGATGAACTCTGGGGTGATTTCTATAGTTAGACCCCTGAAACTGACAGTGGCATGGGTTTTTGAGTGAGGTTTTAAAGAAAATGTAAATTCCTTTGTGACTTCATCATCATATCCATGCAACGTTTCAAAGAAAGGCATCCAATTTTCTCTAGTGAAGAGGGCTACCACTTTTGGATGTTCATGTAGCTTAGTTGAATTCAGAGGCTCCTTCCTCATAAAACCCCCTGTCATGATGTTCAGAGATTGCTAGAATATCTCAGGTGAGGAGGAAGGCAACAAGTTTCAAACCCGAAAACAGAGGAACAGCTGAGGTTTTCTTTCAAGAAACATGGAGAGAGTTTTTGTGTTCTTTCTCTTAAACAAAGACAAATTGCAATTTTCCTTCCTTCCAAACTCCGTTCTCTAGACTCACATTACTTCTCTGTCTGTTTGAGGGAAACAATACCTTAAAAAAAAAAGAGAACATACAGAACTATGTTTTTTCCTTTTTACAAAATAAGCAGACTACCAAATGCAAGTTCACTCTTTACAGGCTTAATTTTCTAGAGTTGCATCATCTCTTTACATAGGAGAATACCACGGAAGAGAAAGAGATAGTATTTCAGTGCAGAGAGCAAATGGAGAAACTGTATATACACACACATACACACACACACACACACACACACACACACACATATATATATATTTAAAAACACAAGCAGACTCTGTTCTCACTTTCCTTCCCTTTTCAGCTCAATGCCTCGCTTGGAATCACACCACCCTTTGTATATATGGAAATGCAAAGTGGGTTTTCACCGAGCCTACCTCTTCGAGCTCGAATTTGCCATAAAACCCTGAATTTTTCTTTGCGATGCTGCTCACTGGCCCTCCTGTAGAAAGGCTTCTGTAGGACTATGTTTCTGCTCTTGTAGAGCCCGATAAGTGGGTAGGTCCTGAAAATGATAGAATTCGGCTGTTTTGATGCTCTAGAGGTGGTAGGTAGGTTGCTACAGTCGAGAGATCGTCGACACAAATGAGAACAAAGGTGGTGAAGGCGGTCGACTACAACGTACTTAAGCTTCTGGGAGCATTCTGCATTGATGAGGTGCAGTGGCAGGAAGGGTACGTTACCCTCATCCAGACCGTTGGTCCCTACTTTACTGTCATTATGAAACTTTTATGCCACCTGCCGCAATCATTTCAATCATTCCCATTAGATTCCGCCACTACCTGTTTTGAGATTTTCTTGAGTTGACTGAACACACGTGCTGAGTACACCCGCTGAGCGTTGTTTGAACTGGACGAGGGTGGCCAGTTAGCTGGCCACCAATCTAGTTTAATCGCAGCCATCTCACTTGTTCATGCAGTTTTTAAATTATACCCATGCAACAAGGAACGGGTTTAGTCACTTACCTGTTAGTCGAGAATTGTGTGCTACCGTGTTGTTGCATGCTCAAACTTGGGCGTTCTATCCATGGATTTCTGCTATTGGCACTCGTGGCTTCTGGATTGGTGGCTCAGCTACCTTGTATCGGTGATCTTCAATCAGGATCTGATTCCTTGCACGTTCTACACATCTGTGGTTGCACTGACGTTGCCTCTGGAGCTCGATTTTTAAGGGGATCAGCTGCTACAAGAATCCTATAGGATTTCCTGTAGCTGCTTCTCTCTGTAAAACTTTTGGCTGAGGCTTGAGTAGGGACTGGAGAGGCAGCTGAGGAAGATTTTTTCATTCATGGAGAAGCAGCTGGTATGCACTAGGTAAGAGTTAAGGACGCTACTTGTTTATTCTTCATTTTTATAAAAAAACAAAAATACAGGATTTCTGTGTTTTCTATGCAGGGAAGAAAGAAGCGAGTAGAAATGTAGTGGTGCAAGTATGGAATGGAGAGTTATGAGGATGAATGGCGGTAGGGGGGTCCACAGGTCGTTTGGACAAGTTTCTAGTCCTTTGATCCTTTTCTTGACTTGATTTCAAGATCTCTGTGATTTCTACAGGAACCTCTTGTAGAATGCACAGAGCCTCCTGTAGGATGCAAAGTTTTCCAGAAAAAGTGAGACCAGGGACTGGAAAAACACAATAGCGATGGAGAAAGGGTCTATC
This sequence comes from Pinus taeda, assembly GCA_000404065.3. Lineage (NCBI taxonomy): Eukaryota > Viridiplantae > Streptophyta > Pinopsida > Pinales > Pinaceae > Pinus > Pinus taeda. The sequence continues at coordinate 12,876 of APFE030197961.1, read as the reverse complement.
AAAGGTGTACTCGGCTTCGCTGTGTCCCTTTTTCTTTTGTGGCCCTCCTGCAACCTGCAATGCATTCAAAAGAAGTTAGTTTTTATGTTTATGTTTTTTTTTTTTTCTTTTTGTGTCTTTTTTTTTTTAAGAGACACTTAGGGCGCCTCCAAGAGGTTTTCACCCCACCTGCCTACCCTGGGTACCTCCAGGGGGAGGTTTTCACCCAGGGATCTTTATTCTCCTCATTTTTTCTTTTCCATTTTTATTTTTTTTTAGGGAATGGGTGGAGTGGAGGTAGAGACTTGCTCCACTACCAACATTGTTTTACTCAGATTTTCAATGAATTCTTGCTTGGAGAGGGGCTTCCTGTAGATTTTCAACCTATGCCCATTGACAAGCATGGGGATGGCTTCTTCATCGATGGTCTTGATCAGAACTGAATCATTGTCATTGCACTTTTCTACTGTGTACGGTCCCAGCCATCTTGTCCTCAGTTTGCCCTTGAAATCTTTATACCTTGAGTCATACAACAACGCCCAATCTCCTTCTTGGAATTGCTTCTCTTTTAGGTGTTTTTCATGCCATATTTTCCTTTGAAGCTAGACTACCTCTGTGTGGAGAAGGGTCTACAATATTTGTTCATCCAATCCATTTAGCTGGAGTAACCTTTCCTTTTGTGCATGGCTGAGATCTAGGTTTAGCTGAGCTACCATCCTTAGTGTGTTGTATTCAAATTGTATTGACAACAAAGCCTTCTTCCCATAGACTAGCTCATAGGGTGTGAACCCTGTGGTGGTCTTCCATGTGGTGTTATAGGCCCAGGTGGCTTCAACTAATCGATCTTCCCAATCTTTTCTGTTGCTACTCACTACCTTGGTCAAAATTCCTTCCAAAGCTCTGTTAGTGACTTCCACCTGTCCATCCGCTTATGGATGGTAAGGAGTGATAGTTTTGTGCTTAATTTTGTGATGTGTGAGAAAGTCTTCAATTAGATTGGAGGTAAACTGACTCCCTTGATCTGTGGCTAATTCTCTTCGATACCCAAACTTATAGAATATATTCTCCCTTAAAAACTCAACTATTTTTTCTTCTATTGCTACCTTGGTTGCCTTCGTTTATGCCCATTTTGTCAGATAATCAATGCACACGATGATGTAATATTTCTGCTTTGAAGGAGGGTTGACAGGGCCCACAAAGTCCATGCCCCACTTCTCAAATGGATTGAAAGTCACTTGAGGTTGCAGGGGCATCTCATCCCTTGGAGTAGGTTTCCCCATCCTTTGACACCGGCCACATTGGCTGATATATCTCCTTACATCTTGATGAAGAGTGGGCCAATAGTAACCTGCTTGCAGAATTTTGAAGGCAGTCCTCTTTGTTGCAAAATGGCCTCCACAAGGCCCATCATGACATGTCAAGAGAATGTCAAAAACTTCCTCCTCCCTAACACATCTTCTCAAAACCTGATCTGGGCCAAGTTTGAAGAGATTGCCCCCAATCCAAATGAAAGGGGCACTTTTCCTCACGATCTTGCTCTTCTCTTTTGAGGACAGGTGTGGTAGGAACTGTGTAAAAACCAAGTGATTCGCTATATCCGCAAACCATGGAGAGAGTACTAAAATAGTGAATAGGTGTTCATCTGGCGCTTGATCATCCACAATTCCTTCTTCACCTATAGGCAGATCTATTCTAGACAAAAAGTCAGCAACAATATTTTCCTTACCCGGCTTATCAACAATGGTTAAATCAAATTGCTCAATAAAAGCAACCATCTAATAATGCAAGCATTTACATCTGGTTTGTTCATTAAAAACCTAATTGCAACATGATCAGTGTGTACAAATGTTTGATAGCCGGTGATGTAGTGTCTGAATTTATTTAGGGAATGGACTACAGCTAGGAGTTCCTTCTCGGTTACAGTGTAGTTTAATTTTGCTTTCGACAAGTTTTTACTTACAAAATATATGGCATAAGGTAGATTCTCACCAACTTGCCCTAAGGCTGCTCCTATTTCTTTTTTCGAGGCATCTGTATGAATGTGGAAAGGTAGGGTCCAGTTTGGACCTCTCAAAATTGGGTCAGTCACAAGTTTACTTTTCAAGGTATCCAAAGCTTCTTGACAGTTGTCAGTCCATATGAACTCAACATCTTTCCCCAAAAGGCCAAACAACAGAGAGGCTAGCTTGCTGAAATCCTTAATGAATCTTCAATAATACCCTTCTAAACCTAGGAAACTTCGGACATCTCTTACCTTTTGAGGAGGTGGGACCCTTTGGATGATGGCAATTTTGTTGAGGTCCACCTGTAATCCTTGCTGAGAGATTGCATGACCTAGCATGGTCCCTTCAGTCATCAAGAATTCACACTTTTCAGGACTGAGGGACAGGTTCATTTCAATGCACTTGTCCAAAACTTTTCCCAGGTTAGACAAAGCTTCTTGGAAGTTAGAACCATAAGGGGTAAAATCATCCATATAGATTTCCACTGCATCATGAACCAGTTCAGAAAATATACTCAACACTGCTCTCTGGAAAGTGGTGAGAGCATTGCACAATCCAAAACGAAGGACCCGATATGCAAAGGTACCCCAAGGAAAAGTAAAAGTGGTCTTATCTTAGTCTTCCGAGCTGATTTGGATCTGATTGTACCCGCTAAACCAATCTAGGAAGGAGAAAAACTTTTTCCCCGCCAGACCATCTAACACTTGATCTATGAAAGGGAAAGGAAAATGGTCCTTCTTGGTGGCCTTGTTCAGTTCCTGATAATCAACACAGATTCTCCACTTACCATTTTTCTTTGGCACTAGCACCAAAGGAGAGACCCATTCATTGTTAGAGATGGGGTAGATGAATCCTGCATCAAGTAACTTTTGCAATTCTTCCTTGACAATGTCTTTAAGGGCTGGATTCATCCTCCTTTGAGGCTTCTTGACTGATTTGCAATCTTCCTTAATGTAAATGTGATGAGTACAGACTGAAAGGTGCACTCCCTTCATCTCATTATAGCTCTAAGCAAAGGCATCCAAATGGTTTCTCAATAAGCTACACAGTTCCTTCTCTTGAGAGGTGGATAGGGATGAGTTGATTTTCAAGGTTCTTTCTGGGTCAAACTCTATATTCTTAACTCAGAGAGAGGTCGGGTTGGCCACATAGAGATCAACTAAAGGATTGGCTTGGGTTTCTTTCACTAGCTCTTCTAATGGCAACATACTGGGGGGTGGATTCTAAATCAAGTTTTCAATGATATCATCCTCAGTTTGTGGTTCCCCCCCCCATAGAAGCTTCTACTGCACATAGTGGTGCAGAATAGACTTCATCCTCATCTTCCTTCTCCAACCAGAGAGGTAGATCATGTTCTAACAAAGGTTGGGTAGGAGGATATAGGACTAGCTGCTTGGACATATGCCTGTTCTTGATTGTCATGTTCCCAGTTCAACAACTGATGTAGGCATCTGCAGTAGCCAACCAGGGTCTTCCTAGGATGAGAGGATACCCAGTGAGCTTTGCCTTCTGTTGGAGAACCAGCAAATCAACAGGGTACTCCCAAGAATCGATGGAGACCATTACATCTTCCACAATCCCTTCAGGGGTCACGGTGGAGCGGTCTGCTAACTGCGGTATTGTTATGGTCTTTCTCAGGGAGCCCTAAAGGTTGAGCTTGAGCATAGTTTCCTTGGTCATCACATTAATAGCAGCCCCTAGATCAATCAGGGTATGGGGGATTATGGTGCCATTGATGTGGACATCGACTACAGGGCTTCCAGGGTCTAGATATTTCGGATAGATTACCTACCCCTGATGAGGTGCATTCCACTGAGGCTGTGGCTGAGCATAGGAGTGGAATGATTGAGTAGCTGGTTGAGCAGGATATTGAGGTGGATATGACCAAGGAGGGAGTGTGGACCAGGAAGGATGAGCAGGGGGACCCCAAGAAGGCATGGAAGTCGATTTCTTGGGGCTGTAATATGCCTGGGATGTCCCTTGCCTCCCTTGCTGATAAGGTCTAAGCCCATGAGGCCTCCTTTGGTTCATGAAATAGAGTGGTTCAGTGGCTGCTTTGACCCCTTGGTATACAGCTTTAAGTCTGGGCAAGGAAGGGCACTGATTCGTAGGATGATCTTCTTCACAAACTGAACACACTTCTATAGTGTTCAATGGACACTTGTTCCTAGGATGCCTTCTGGTGCACCTAGGGAAAAAAATGGCCAAGGCCCTTTCTGCGTCCTCTTGTTTCCTTTTTATATGCAAGGTATCCATTTGCATGGCAAGAGTCTGCATCATCTCGCTCTTGAAATCTTCCAGCGGATTTCCAAATTCTCCTTTAAGGGATGAACTGGATGAGGACGTACTGGCTATGGGTTGACTCCCCCTACCTCTCTTTCTGGCTACCCTAGAATGGTTTCTAAATGCAGTCTTTATGTCTACATAAGGTAGTTGGTAGATGTCCCCCCCAGCCAGCAAATGGAGGGTGTCTATAAGGTCTTCCGGGACTCCTCTGAGGAGGACCAACTTCAGAGATTTGGGGTCAAGTGTGCACTTGGCCCTTTTATAACTGAGCTGAAACCTCTTTTCATAATCTTCCAAGGATTCATCGCTTCCCATGGTCATTCAGAAGATTTCTTCCTTGGTATCTTTTGACCTACAGTAGTCTCGGTATTTGTTTTTAAAGGCTTGCTGCATCTGAGCCCAAGTTGTGATGCTGTTGCCAGGTAAACCCATGAACCAGCACAATGCTGCATCCTTGAGGGTAGAAGGAAACAATTTCAACTTCTACTCATCTTTTGCATAGTCATAGGATCGGCAAACAACAACAAGTTCAAAGAGGAAGAAGAATGGAATGTAAGGCAAACCCTAGCAAACCCTAATTTATCCAACTAACCCTACCTTTGTAGAAAAAGAGATAGAATTGATGAGATGAATGCCATTGACTACTGGGAAGGTGAATTACATTTATTTGAACTACTTTTGAAAGAAAATGAGAAAAGAACATCTTTTTGTATTTTTATGTGTTTTATGTGAAATTGTTATGCATGAGCTTTTGTCTGTTTGTGATTGTGCAGAGGTTTGGTGGCGATGGAGGATGGATTTGGTTTTTGCAGAGGTGGAGGAAGGTGTGGAGAGGTCCTAAGAAGCCCCTAGTACCCTTCTGAAGACTTCCCTTGCAATCAGACTTTGAAAAATCACTCACATGAAACTCTACAGGAGGCTGCAACGAATCTACAGGAGGATCTACAAGAGGAGGTCGAGCGCTGTTTTTGGAGGTTTTGAAGGTGGAAAAATGATGAGAACGGTTAACTGAAGGCTAGATGAATGTGTTGAGGTGTCTGGAGCTTGTCGAGGAAGATCAAGAGGGAACATGATGGTGGGATTTGTTCAAATGGCAAGAGGGAAGCTTATGGAGAAAAATGCAGAAATTAGGGCAGATTGGTGAAATGTTGCAAATGACTTGGGAAATCTGTGAGAAGTGAGCTGACACTAGCTACTTTATGGATGTATGGTGAGCTGAGGTGTCCTACAAGAGATTTGCACATCTACCTACAAAAACTGATTAAAGAAAGGACTAGCTATACCATGAAAACAAAAATTTCTCTAGCTTGACCTAATTTCTAACTTACAAACAGAAAATGTTGAACAATAGCCTTTGAACAGAAAAGCATGCAAAGAGATCTATTGTAAAAGAACAGGAAATGGTCTAGGCAACTGAATCTGAAGCAATACGTTAACTTTCCAAATCAAGTTATCACACTAGAAATTGCATGGAAGAGAAAAACTATGTTTTGGGTGGTAGCAGTAGTGCCTTGACCTCATATCATAGTCCTAGAAAGGGAGAAAGGAGATTAGGGCCTGCTGTTGGCCTTTTTGAATCTTAGCCTATCACTGTGTGAACCTACTTCAGCAACTAAAACAAAAGCAGCTATGCAAACCATCAAAAGCAACCTAATCTAAACAAGGTATAATGAATCTATGTAACAATAACTCATGAACTGAAGCAAAAACATATAAGTACAAAGCAAGAGGTGTTGGGCAGCTTGGGTTGGGCCCTAACCCAAGAGCTTCAGCCTTCTAAAAGAGATCATTGCTGGCTCAAAAAGTGCTTCATCTCCATTATCAAAAATAAAAGTCACATTACATAAACTGTTCTAAAAAAGGAAGCTCAAAAATGAGCTGCATAAAAGTGTGAAAATTCTACTAATAACTGGCTAAGCTACTGAGGCTCTAAGCCCCCTTATTTATACAAATGGAGTCCCCCAACAACATTCCTAAAATCAAGGAGCTCAGCTTCCCAGAACTAGAGATAAACAACAGTCCTTCTTTACTTGTTTGGTTGCCCCTTGGATGCATCAATGTGGTTGTTTGTGCTCTGAGTTGCTAATGGAGGATTCAAGGAAAGGGGTCATAAATGAAGGAGACACCCCCCTACAAATCCTCTTCCCTGTTTTCCTCGAATATTTGTTGTCATTTGCTCATAAATCCTTTGACTTTGTCCAAAATTGACCAAAAAATCTGCATAAGGCACACATTAGACTACATAGCAAAATGACTAACCCAATTCACTCTATTAGCATAAATATAATAAAAAACATGCAATAAACTAATGCGAATGGTGGATTAAGTCGAATTAAGAGGTAGAATGAGCCCATATAATTAACCATTTTTGGGGCTCATCATCACCCCCCTACTGAATGTGTTGCTCATCCTCTAAGCAACTAATCTATCTCCTCATCCTTGATGCCCTTTATGACCTCCCTAACATTCCATGCCTTAGATGTGAGATCTTCCTTTCTATCATGGAACACAGCTTTTCCATCCACCTTTTCCCACTGTTTTTTTTTTCTTCTTCTTTTACACCTTTCAGTAGTCTTAACAGCAGTGGAGGACTGAACTTGAGACCAATCCAATGAGACTTCAAATTTTGCATAGAGTTCTTATAGAGTGGCACTCTTTTTAAGGCTTCTCTCATCCTGTTTGGGGAGAGGTACTCCCTGATCTGTAGGCTGTGGGGCAGTGCGTTCCACCTTCTTATGCAGGCATGAATGCAATCATCCCCAAGCAATCTCTCCATGTCCTCGAAATGTGCAATCACCTGGGCTTGATCATTGATGTACTTAATGGCCCTTTGAGGATCAGCTGCAAGTTGTTGGTGGGCACTAATGAGAGCCATAGGGTGTGATGGTTTTGCTCTAATCATCAAAGGTTCATTTTGTTCCTTTGCCATCAACCTTTAAATTTTTGCTTCTCTTTTGTCTTCATGACTCATCCAGGATGCTATGGCTATCAAATGCAAATCACCCAACCTCTCATTGGGGTCCCATAGGTTCATATTAGTAAGGATCATGTTATGTAAATAAAACTCTGCCAACTTCGCCTTGTCCTCTGCTGAATTGTTTTCACATAAATCTATGAATTGTCCATAATCCAGAAAAGGTATGGTGCCCCTTTGGGCCAGAGTTTTGATTTGGAATTGCAGCCACTGATCTTTAAGGTAGACCCCATAAGATTTGGTTGGGTGTCTGCATTGCAGTGCTTCCACAACCTAGCTGGCCATGCAGGCTAACTGGGATTCTCTTTCCTGTAGCTGTCTCCTTAATATCAATATTTCATTTTCTGCCTGAGGTTCCCTTTCTTGCAGTTGCTTCTTTAACATTTCATTTTCTACCTCCAACTGAGCTCTTCTGATGCTTTATGTATGTCTGACCATGCTCAATTCTTTGCCCATTTTCCTCAATTTGTTTTCCATGTGCCCAATGTCTTCCACCCCTTTTGATTTTGCAATCTGCATCCATGTATAGGTCCTTACTCTTTCCTTTTCCAGCTCAAAGAAAAGAAGGACTGCAAACTTTTGTGGGATGATTTTCCCTCCTTCTAGAAGGTTGTAATAAGAGCCTAAATTAGGCTAAGGATCAGGCTCTGGTATCTCTTTTGCCTTATCTTTCTCCTTGGTCTTTATACCTTGAGTCATATAGCAACACCCAATAACCTTCTTGGAATTGCTTCTCTTTGAGGTGTTTGTCATGCCATATTTTCCTTTGAAGTTGGACTACCTTTGTGTGGAGAAGGGCTTGCAATTTTTTTTCATCCAATCCATTTAGCTGGAGTAACCTTTCTTTTTGTACATGGCTAAGATCTAGGTCCAGCTAAGCTACCATCCTTAGTGTGTTGTATTCAAATTCTATTGACATCAAAGCCTTCTTCCCATAGACCAGCTTATAGGGTGTGAACACTATGGTGGTCTTCCATGTGGTGTTATATGCCCAAGTGGCCTCAACCAATCGATCTGCCTAATCTTTTCTGCTGTTGCTCACTATCTTGGCCAAAATTCCTTCCAAAGCTCTGTTAATGACTTCCACCTATCCATTTGCTTATGGATGGTAAGGAGCAGAAGTTATGTGTTTAATTTTGTGATGTGTGAGCAGGTCTTCAGTCAGATTGGAGGTAAACTGACTCCCTTGATCTATGACTAATTCTCTTGGATACCCAAACTTATAGAATATATTCTCCCTTAAAAATTCAGCTACTTTTTCTTCTGTTGTTGTCTTGATTGCATTCGTTTTTGCCCATTTTGTCAGGTAACCAGTGCACACGATGATGTAATATTTCTGCTTTGAAGGAGAGTTGACGGGACCCACAAAGTCCATGCCCCACTTCTCAAATGGCTCGAAAGTCACTTGAGGTTGCAGGGGCATCTCATCCCTTGGAGTAGGTTTCCTCGTCCTTTGACACCAGTCACATTGGCTGATATATCTCCTTACATCTTGATGAAGAGTGGGCCAATAGTAACCTGCTTGCAGAATTTTGAAAGCAATCCTCTTCGCTGCAAAATGGCCTCCACAGGGCCCATCATGACATGTTAGGAGAATGTCAAAAACTTCCTCCTCCCTGACACATCTTCTCAAAACCTGATCTGGGACAAGTTTGAAGAGATTGCCCCCAATCCAAGTGAAAGGGGCACTTTTCCTCACGATCTTGCTCTTCTCTTTTGAGGACAAGTGTGGCAGGAACTATGCGGAAACCAAGTAATTCGCTATATCAACAAACCATGGAGAGAGTACTGAGATAGCGAATAGGTGTTCATCTGGAATTTGATCGTCCACCATTCCTTCTTCACCTGCAGGCAGATCTATTTTAGACAAAAAGTCAGCAACAACATTTTCGTTACCCGGCTTATCAACAATGGTTAAATAAAATTGCTGCAATGAAAGCAACCATCTAATAATGCGAGCATTTACATCTCGTTTGTTCATTAAATACCTAATTGCAGCATGATCAGTGTGTACAAATGTTTTATAGCCGTTGATGTAGTGTTTGAATTTATTTAGGAAATGGGATACAGTTAGGATCCCTGGCAACGACGCCAAAAAGTGGTGAGCATGAGTATTGCAGTAATAACGTTGCAACTCCTGGGGCTTCCTACTTTACGTTTATGAACCCGATAGTTCGTAACAAACTTGGAAGCGACGGTGTTGTATGCACAAGTACTAGCTCTTACTGTACGCTTTCACTTGGTCAGCTGGCACAAGATCACTAGGATGTTAAGCCAACTTCGATGAATTCTTAGAAGAAGCTTTTAACTATGATGAAAGAAAGATAACTCTACAAGGACTATTCTACTTGCAGAAAGAGGAAGAAGACTGGAATGTAAGGCAAACCCTAGAAAACCCTAATTTATCCAACTAACCCTACTTTTGCAGAAAAAGAGATAGAAACTGATGAGATGAATGCCATTGACTATTGGGAAGGTGAATTACATATATTTAAACTACTTCAGAAAGAAAATGAGAAAATAACATATTTTTGTATTTTTATGTGTTTTATGTGAAATTGTTATGCATGAGCTTTTGTCTGTTTGTCATTGTGGCAGAGGTTTAGTGGCGATGGAGGATGGATTTGGTTTTTGCAGAGGTGGAGGAAGGTGTGGAGAGGTCCTAAGAAGCTCCTAGTATCCTTCTGAAGACTTCACTTGCAATCAGACTTCGAAAAATCACTCACAGTAAATTCTACAGGAGGCTGCAGGGGATCTACAGGAGGATCTATAGGAGGAGGCCGAGAGTTGTTTTTGGAGGTTTTGAAGGTGGAAAAATGATGGGAAAGAGTAACTGAAGGCTAGATGAAGGTGTTGAGGTGTCTTGATCTTGTCAAGGAAGATCAGGAGGGAACATGATGGTTGGATTTGTTCAAATAGCTAGAGGGAAGCTTATGGAGAAAAATGCAGAAATTAGGGCAGATTGGTGAAATGTTGTGAATGACTTGGGAAATCTATGAGAACTAAGCTGATGTTGGCTTCTTTATGGATGTATGGTGAGCTGAGGTGTCCTGCAAGATATCTGCACATCTACTTACAAAAAGTGATCAAAGAAAGGACTAGCTATACCATGAAAATAGAAATTTCTCTAGCTTGACCTAATTTTTAACCTACAAACAGAAAATGTTGAACATTAACCTTTGAAAAAAAAAGAATGCAAAGAGATCTATTTTAAAAGAACAGAAAATGATCTAGGCAACTAAATCTGAAGCAACACATTAACTTTTGAATCAAGTCATCACACTAGAAATTGCATGGAAGAGCAAAACTGTGTTTTTGGTGGCAGCAATGGTGCCATGACCTCAAATCATGATCCCAGGAAGGGAGAAAAGAGATCAGGGCCTGTTGTTTTCCTTTTTTAATTTTAGCTTATCACTGTGTGAACCTACTTCAGCAACTAAAACAAAAGCAATTGTGCAAACCATCAAAAGCAACCTATTCTAAACAAGGTAAAATGAATCTATGTAACAGAAATTAACTCATCAGTTGAAGCAAAAACATATAAGTACAAAGCAAGAGGTGTTGGGAAGCTTGGGTTGTGCCCTAACCCAATAGCTTCAGCCCTCTAAAAGAAATCAGTGCTACCTCAAAAAATATGTCATCTCCATTATCAAAATAAAAGTCACATTACATAAATTGTTCATAAAAAACAAGCTCGAAAATGAGCTAAACAAGAGTTGCACAAAAGTGTGAAAATTATACTAATAACTGGCTAACCTACTGAGGCTCTAAGCCCCCTTATTTATACAAATTGAATCCCCCAACAACCTTCCTAAAATCAAGGAGCTCGGCTTCCCAGAATTGGAGATAAACAACAGTCCTTCTTTACTTGCTTGGCTACCCCTTAGATGCATCAATGTGGCTGCTTGTGCTCCGAGTTGCTGATGGAGGATTCGAGGAAAGGGGTCATAAATGAAGGAGACACCCCCTACAAATCCTCTTCCTTGTTTTCCTCGAATATTTGCTGCCATTTTCTCATAAATTTTTTGACTTTGTCCAAAATTGACCAAAAAATCTGCATAAAGCACACATTAGACTACATGGAAAAATGAATAACCCAATTCACTCTATTAGCATAAATATAATAAAAAACATGCAATAAAATAATGAGAATGGTGGATTAAATCGAATTAAGAGGAAAAATGAGCCCATATAATTGCCCATTTCTAGGGCTCATCATCTACCATCCTTAAACGTACGAACATACCGAATGGGTAAATCAAGTGCTAGAGGACATTCTACACATGTTTGTGATGCAGCAACCACATAAGTGGGAAGACTATCTCCACCTAGTGGAATTTGTGTATAATAATGGACATCATGAACCACTGGGCATGAGCCCCGTTGAGGTGTTGTATGGAAGAAGGTGCAGGGTACCCATAGATTGGAATAATCCAGTTAATAAGCTAGCATTGGGTCCTGACATGATAGAAGAAATGGAGGAGACTGTTAAGAAGGTTCGACAAAATATAAGGGCTACCCAAGGTAGGAAAAACTTGTATGCAGATAAAAATAGGACATATAGAGAATTTCAGCCGTGAGATCACATATATTTAAGAGTAAAGCCTTCGAAAAGTTCCTTACAATGGAGGGGGTTTGCTAAGTTAGCACCCCAGTACTGTGGACCTTTTCAAGTCTTGGAACGGATTGGGCTGATGGCTTATAAACTTGCGTTACCAAGCCACATATAGGTCCACAATGTGTTTCACGTGTCTTTGCTAAAACAATATGTGTACAATCCTCAACGTATCATTAATTGGGAAAATATTCAGGTAATCGGTTAAGTGGAATATATGACTTTTGGATAGACTATTTTGAAGAGGTTGTGATTATGAATTGTTTTTGCATAGGTCGAACTGAAAGGATAGTTTCTAGCAGAACCTATTCATATTATCGATCGGAGAGAAACCACCTTGCGGAAGCGAGCTATCACCCAAGTTAAAGTGCAGTGGAAGCACTATGGCCCGGATGAGGCCACCTGGGAAGAGGAGCAATTTATGCAGAAAGCTTATCTGACGTTATTTTCTGAAAGAAGAAAGAACACCAGGGATGTTGTTCCTCATATGGTGGGGGGGGGAGACGTAACACCCCAATATGCATAAAAATTACTGTGGTTACTAAGTTTGATCTTTACCATTTATTACTATAGTTTTCTTACTCTATGATGTTAAATAATAAATCACTGAGGCTGGAAGGCCAAGAAACATATATTTGGTTACCTAAATTATTGGTAATTAGGAGTCGAGATATTTTAACACAAATAGAAATTGTTTACATTAATTAAAAGAAACACTTACAAAAGACAGTTACCCATCTACCCTGTAGCGAGATTTAGATGGGGGAAAAAGAATCCTGGGGATATCTTAGAGCTGGGTGGAATAAACCAGTGGGAGAATTCTCAAGAACAGTCAGTAAAAAGGTACAGGACTTGAGGTGAGACAGGAGTCCGGAAGCCCAAGGTACTTGACTGTGGCTAGAATTATCTTAACTGTGAAATAGAAGAAAGTGCTCGGGGGAGGGTCTGGACGTAATTCCCAAGCTTGCGGCTCGGAGGAGAGACTTTCCAGAAATGATTGAATATTACACATTTTCTAA
>APFE030197956.1:6830-20409 GCA_000404065.3 Pinus taeda | reverse complement strand
ACATCTTTAAATTATTTGGGTCATATTGTAGGGGGTGGTGAATTGAAGATAGATCCCTCTAAGGTTGAAGTCATTGTGAATTAGCCTAAACCCAAATCTGCTACCGAATTTAGGAGTTTCCTAGGAGCAGCACAATATTGGAGAAAGTTTATTGCTAACTTTTCCTTGCTTGCAACTGCCTTACATGCTTTGACAGGATTGAACAAGGTGTTTCAGTGGGGAGGAAAACAACATAAAGCCTTCGACACCTTAAAAGAAAAAATTAGTACAACACCAGTACTAGCACTGGTAGATATTCAACGACCATTTGAGATTGAAACAAATGCTAGTGACTATGCGATGGGAGCAGTGTTGATGCAACATGGTAAACCCATATGCTATCATTCTGGGACATTTAATTCTGTAGTAGTTAGTTATCCCACATATGATAAAGAATTGTATGCATTAGTACAGGGTGTGAAAAAGTGGAAACATTACTTAATGGGAAAAGAAACAATTAAACATACAGATCATCAACCACTTCAATATTTGCACTCACAAACTAAATTGTAGCAATCAAGACACTATATGTGGATGGGTTTTTTACAACAATTTAATCTTGTCATCAGATATAAGAAGGGCATACACAATAAGGTTGCAGATATGTTATCCAGACCAATCATAAATGCATCTACTATACTTAAGTATAACTCAGTAATGCAAGAAAGCTACATTGAATAATATGCTCAAGATATAGATTTTAAAGATGTATATGCAACCTTAAGTCATGGAAAACAAGTAGAAGAATTGGATTATTATGTTAAGGACCAACTCTTGTATCATTTGGGAAAGTTATGCATTCCAAAAAATTAAAGAGTTAACATAATCCGAGAAGCACATACTTCTCTTATATTAGGTCATTTTGGTGTAAGTAAAACAGTTGCACAGCTGCAAAGATTCTGTTATTGGCCAAGAATGCATGGAACAATTTCTAGATATATTAAAGGGTGTACTATGTGTGCTAAAAGCAAGCCCAACAATAGAAAACTAGGCTTGTACACTCCACTTCTAGTTCCTTCTCGTCCTTGGGAAAGTGTTTACATGGACTTTGTTGGGGGATTGCCAAAATCTAGAAAGGGTCATGATTATTTATATGTTATTGTGGACAGGTTCAACAAAATGTGTATTCTAATACCTTGTAACAAGCAGATTACAATTGAACAAATGACAAAGTTGTTCTTTCAGCATGTATGGGTTCATTTTGGGTTACCCACTTCCATTGTATCTGATCGAGATTCCCGATTTGTTGGGAAGTTTTGGTCAATTATATGGGAGTTGATGGACACCAGATTGAAGAAAAGCATAACATTTCATCCACAAATAGATGGACAAACAGAAGTGGTCAATAGGACAGTGATCCAGTTGCTCAGGGGCTATTGCAGCAAGCATCCCAAGCTTTAGGATGAACATTTGTGTTATGTGCAACATGCTTACAATCGTGCCAAGCACTCTTCTACACATAGATCTTCTTTTGAGACTTGTTTTGGTTTTACACCAAGGTCTCCCTTGGATTTAGTCTTTGGAAAAGACATAGAAGTTGATGGACACAGTGATGTGGACAAAGCAACCAAGTTCATTGAACAAATCCAAGAAATTCACCAGGCAGAGCAGGAACAGTTGGAAAGAATCCAGGCCAAGTATAAGACAAGGCATGGTAATCATCAAATTGAGCATAGCTTCCAAGTTGGTGATCAAGTCTGGTTGTACATCAGCAAAAACATAATGCAAGGTGAAGGTAAGAAACTGAAGCCAATAAGGTATGGGCCTTTCAAGATAGTTAAGAAAATTGGTGAAAATGATTTTCACCTTGATTTTCCAGCTTATATGCATATCTATTCAGTCATTAATGCAAAGAACTTGAGACTATATGAACCTTCATTGATTGAAGAGCCCAAAGAGCAAAGTCAGTTGCCTTCTATTGATGATCTATTGCCTGAATATCTCAATGAGTTGCAGGAAGACACAGTTCTAGACATAAAGGTGAGAACTACGTGTAGAGGGGATGTTGAGTACCTGAGAATCAGACTCAAAGGTTCAAAACCAAGTAGTGCAAGATGGATAGAGATTGGACAAGTGAGGAAGCTATATCCTCACTTGATTGATGGTTAAAAACCAACTTTTGGTGGTCCAAAATCATTTTCAGTGGGAAGGCATGATCCAAAATGGGTCCAAAACACCTTCTAAGTCTTCAAAATAAAAAACTATCGCATAAGGAAAAACCTTACAAAAGGTGGATTACATTATCGGGCCTGAAAAACATGAAGAAATGGTCAAAACAAAGTTATCGGAGGCTTGGACAGCGATGCACAAGAGCCGTCGGATCTGGCCGATCAACAATCCAGATCCGACTGGAATATCGCAATCGGCGAAGGTAGGCGGAGGCTATCGGAGGCTACCACATAAATGTTGTGACATCGATTAACGTGGGTCAACGGGGACTGTCGATCAAGCGCGCAGATCGACGGCCCATGTTAACTTGCAATATTACGTTAGTAAAACACAAGGAAGCGCTTATCAACAGCCCGGGGACTATGCGATATGCGATTGTGATATAACCACATCGCAATATCGCATCGGAGTAACTCAAAGGAGCGGGGCGATACAAAGGCGACTTGTGATAGCCGGACCCGACGGGGTTATGGGTGATATTTGATATATTTTTAGATCCGGAAATAGGGTTTTTCTATGTATTTCGCATATTCATTAAATAAATGAAATGCGCCCGATGCGATATATATCCGGACCCGATGGAACTTATAGATGCGAATATATAACATTTCAAGTCTGATATAAGCCATTTTGTTAGGATTTTCTTTGTATTTGGGATTTTTAACAATAAACCCAAATACAAAGGAACCCGCACCTATGCGACTTGCAATAGTGATTTAAAGGCGGATCCGATGGAAAATAGGGTGGGATTAATGATTTTTGAAGTCTGATAAACAACAGATTGGCGGATTTCCCCGTGTTTTAGAGTATTTCTCAGTGTAAACAAAGAACGACCATTTTTGGGATTTCAAAGGCGCCGATGGTCCCTTCCGTTGCAAAACAGGTGGCCACCATAGTTGAAGATGTTAGCAATGATTGCTTAACGCTTAGAGGGGGATTTGAGCGAATAGAGGCCAGGAGCCAGAGAGCCCATAAGAGGAAACGAATAGACAGTGCCGATTGGCTTAAAAGCCACATAATGACAAAGACAGAGGGAAGCAGTGCTGAGACAGAGAGAAGTCAGAGATAGAGAGTGAGAGAACGAGTTTGTGTACTTAGAGAGGCTTGACGGATTCAAGCAAAACTCCTGCTATTTTGTATCTATTGTGTTGAGACTCAATTTGAGCTCACTTTTTGTAAAACTCTGCTCTTGAAGACATAATAGAGAGGTCACCACTGAAGGCTGGACCAGGAGACGTAGCCCAAGAGTTTTGGGTGAACTCCATATTAAACTTGTTGTGTTATGTGTGTTTGTTTATTATGTTTCTCTAACTTCTCATTGTCTATATTATTCATAATCTTATCGACCTGTTGCACTAAGTAATATAGGTAAATCCACGCACATGAGTCTGTAATACCTTAATCTTAGTATAAGATCTCATTTTTAGATCATTTCCACTTCTAACAATGCAATCGAGGAGTAATGCATAAAAGATTATTCCACACACTCTAAAATGACATAAATGCAGTTGGTGCAATCAAAATTCAATCAATATAGTCTAGGTATATAATTCACTAACTCTTTTTGACTTTTATAGAGTAACATCGTTGTGGAAAATCAAGAGGATAGTTTTCTTAACCATTTTGTGTGTGTTTTTTATTACAATTTTGGAGGATAATAATTTTTGTTTGTCTTGTATGAATGTTGTAAGAAATACTTCACTTGGGTACATCAACCAAGGGGAAAGTATGCTACGTTTCTAGCTAGATAATAACTAATGAGCATGGTTGGAATCTATTACTATAACCAAATTCTACTTTTTGAAATAGCCATAAAACTCAAGTTTCTGTCAAATCATCTAGCTGGTTTATTATTATAGGTTTTCCAAATGTGCAATAAACATATTCTGGTCAAAATGCAGACAACTAAAAGTTCTTAAATATCGGAAATATGAAAATGAAATTTGAATTTTTTGAATGAGATGGGGAATATTTGAAAAGAAATGACACTGATATATATATATATATGTGGAAATCATCAAAACAAAACCTTTATGGGCAATTATTAATATTTTAGACACTATGTGACATAAAAGATAACTTTCTTGAGGCGTGGTTGCTAACTTTGGCCCAAGTCTCTTGAACAGCAATGTGAATGCTACCCTTTTCCAATGATGTAGTCTCTCACAAACTACCAACAAGACAACATATTTAAAATATCCTCTACTATTAAGTCTTAAAGTTTTATTGCAAGCTTTCATTTCCATTTTTACCCATTTTTCTTTGCATGTCGTATTAACTTTGTGATAAAACATTGAAGTTTTATCGAAAGCTTTTGTTTCAATTTTTGCCCCCTTTTTTGCATGTAGTATTAATGTTTTCTAAATTATCTCTTATCAATAGTATAATTTATAATCATTTTTTAATATACCATATTATATGTCATTTTCTATTTAAAAAAATATTATTCATTCTTTAAAATACTTTTGATTTTATTTTTTTGAATTTCTTGAAAATATTATGTTAGCACATAAACTCATGTCATTCTTGCACAATAAACAAAATCCACATGGTGGCAATTTCTAAAAAGCAAGAGCAGTGACATTGGCACCACATGGCTCTAGTTAATTTATAAATAATATTTAAAAAGACACATTGTTTTTCCATGAAAAAAAAATTGTATCATCATTTGTATATAGAAATAAAATTACATTTTTCATATAGTAAATGGCATTCATATGTCTATCTACCTCATATATGTATCTAAATAAATTCTCACCCCTTGTGTTTGGGGCTGAAAAGACAATCCTTTTTAATGAATTTCCATACATTTTGCATATAAAAAATATGTCTCATATACATACTTCTATCCTAAACCCAAAAAACCAAAAAATAATGAAGTGACATATATTGTTGTGAAGAGATAAAAACTATTTTTTTTTATCAGTTCCAAGGGTCGATAAAATATTTGACAAGGAATCTAATATGGAGTTCCTATGCCTATAAATGTGATCAAATGAAATATGAGAAAGGTGAGAAATCTACTGTTGAATTTTCAAATAGATGGGAAGAAGAGTATAACATTTGATTCTAATAGTTCCCTTCATCCAATTTATTAAAGTCAGAGAGTCTCCATATATGTGTATGGAATTTATCCCCTAAGATAGAGACAATTATAGTGGTAGTTTTAGAGAAATTAATTTAGCATAGTTATTTATGGTTGTCCCCATGTTTGCAACGAGAGAGAGAGAGAGAGAGAGAGATAATTTGATATATGAAGAATTTTGTGTACCCTTCCCAACAAGGGGGGATCCTTGTGCTGCCCCATCGAAAAAATCCCATGGGGAGCCCTTTTGAATTTATATTTCTAGAATAGGAGCTGAGAGGGAGGAGAAGTTTTCACATATTGTTTGTTATAGCTAGATTGTGTATGGCTATCTTTATCGATGACATACCTTTATCTTTGAAAATGGCATGGTTTCTCTCTAACCATATCCCCCAAGCCACTATTAATGGAAGGGATTTATGTTATAATTTATGATGGGTTGAGATCCAAAGACATTCCTAAATGGAGGTACTATCCCATACATATGTATTTCCTTTAAACTGATGAATATCCTTCTAGACAACTTGTGTGAAGGGACATGTTATGAAAAAGTGTTCCACTGTTTCAGTCTATAGAGTAGAGAAAGTAGACACTTGGGCCATGGAAGGATCAATTTTGAAGATTTTCCCATGTTAGGTATTTGTTCCAAAGGAGAATCCACATTAGAAGTTTTGCTTTTGGGGAACATTTTAGTTTCCAGATTTTTTTCCCCTGCCATGGAGGCTCATTGTACTTGGCTTCCACTTCCATGTAAAAGTAGCCAACTTTTGAAGAGTATTTTCCATGTGGACTAGGGGCCCAAATTAGAAAATATTCAGTTTTAGGGAGGGCGACAATTGAGTGTTTAATTTAGAACTCTAATGCATTGGTTCCGTGCAACTATAAAATTTTCTTTTAGGCTAAGATCTTCATAAGACAACTAATATTTATTTCCCATTACATAGTTAAAACTAAAAAATGATTTAGTGCGATGAAGCCTTCATTGTTTAGTTTTTGAATCAGTGGATGAGGTAGTTGATGATTTTATTGACATCTTATTAAGGATCCAAACTGATTTGGACCAGATAACCATTTCCCACTTCCATATGGGATTATCACCAATAAGTGGGAAAGTTGTTATGATATCCTTCCAGATGATGGATCCATTTTATCGGTTTTTGAGGAGTTCTGATCCATTCCAAAAAAGAGAGGGGACCTATAAAATTTTGATACGTGGCATGTGCTCATAGACTAGTCCCCTATATGAGTTTCCAAATTCATTTTGCTACAAGGGATTTTGAGAACCAAACAATATTTTTAGATCCCAACCTCCAAGATATTTTGGAAGGGAATTTGACTCTAAGGAGTAATATTGAAGGCGTGTTTCCCCTCTTGACCAACCCACAAAAATATGGATGATAGTTGGTGAAGGTAACATCCCTCGCTTTGCCCTTGTCTAGGTAATATGAGATTATGTTTGTACTGCTAGCATGGAGAGCCATGGCTAGCCGATACACTAATTAAGTATTTAAAATTAATTATTAAAATTAACTTACTACCAAATGAAGGAAGGACTGCCTTACGAATACATTACCCGAGGGAAGTTCACTTGCTTGTGTGCCATCAAAGACATAACCCAATTGAATTAAATTACTGAGCCATTAGTTCTAGGTTAATCACACTATCTAATAGATTTTGGTAAGAGATGTGATTGAAGAGAAGCCACCCCATGACATAAATTCAATATATCGGATTGGGAGAGTGAGGGGCAAAGGAAAATGCCCATTCCCACTCATGAATCAAGGAGACAATGAAAGAAAGAGGTCGATGCCCAGTTCCTTGAGTAGATCAAAGAGCCAAATGGACACTTTCACATATATATATATATATATATATTTGTATCACCAAAAACTAATCGCCTTAACTAGGTAGATCGAAATGCACCATGTGGATTTAATTTTACCATAGTAAAATCACTTTCACCGTGGAAAATAATTTAGTAAACCACTTTTATTAAATTATTTTCTGATTTAAATAAAAAACCACATGAGAATAATTAGAGAAATCATTATTTATTTAATTTTCTATGGGAATTATTATTAAATCATTATTTAATAAATATTCCTTTTCACATTTGACTAAATCCCTTAGGAATATTTAAATAAATCATTATAAATTTGAATTTCCTTATTTATGTTATTAGAATAATTTAATAATTATTTTGATTTCACAACTTTCTTGTTTCTCGTGAAATAATTAATAAATCATTTTATTTGTTAATTATTTCTAAATAAAGGAATTAACAATTTTAAATTCATTTTCCCTCTCCAATAAATATAATAAAGTATTCCAAGTAGTTAGATCTGAATTTGGTCAATAATATTTTATTATTTTCCATTTTCGAGATTAACTCCACTCTTTGCTATATAAAGGAGGGCTTTTCATCTATTCTTCACCATGATCATTATCACCGTCAACATTATCGTCATTTTCTTGAGCTCCCATTTGAGTTCTTCACTTTGTTTGAGTTTTTCACACGATTGAGAGAGGGAATTCTATTTCTAAAGGGTCAAGGAATTCAAAGGATCCATCCCCATGGAGGGGGACTTACACACCAATCTCTAGATATCCTTCACCAGTTGCTATCAATAAAGATTTATTCATTTAAAATTGTCTTTCCAATTGGGTTATTATTCTGGATACATTATTTTGCTGCTATTTGTTTTAGATCTTGTTTTCTTTTACTGCATATTTTTCTTTTGTATTACAGATCTAGAATGACAACAAGCATCAAATTGTTGTTAGGGTCACTTGTCACCTAGTGACTTAAGTGAGGATTTTTGGTACACCTTACAGGAATTTTCACACTAACAAATGGTTACTCCACTGTTTAATAACCACATTCTTGGGTGACTAAATTTTAAGAAATTTCAGGGTTTCTTCAACCATTTTTTAAGCCTCCCTATTTTTATTTCCATTTTTAAACCTTATTTTATCAAATTTTCATATTCTGATGGGTTTTTGGTCTTTTCCGCAGGTCACAAGTACCATTCGAGTAGGGGATGACAACTTCTATCCAGGACATGCCAACCGAGACTCTCGGGGATAGAGCACACTTTTTTTCCCTTTTAGTACGCTCCAGAGCTCACTTTTTGGCCTAGGAACCGCGCTTGCATTGAAAACAGGTCAGTGCCTATGTTTTGAAGCTTTTCTGGATTTTTTTCAAATTTTTTATAGTTTTGCCAAGAGTGTTGTTTGTAGACTAGTTTGGGTTATTAACCTTTGTTAATCAGTCTCCCTTAGGCCTATATCCACTTGTTTTGTCTCTTTGAGGAATGAAATACTCCCCTAGGGTTTAGGGCACTCCTCCACATTGTTAGGAAGACATTTGCTGAGTGAGGAGTCTAGAGTTTTCAACATTTTTAGCCTCTATTTTTCAGATCTGATCCATCACTTTTAAGATCCATTGGATAAGTTTATTTTACCTTTTCTCACTTTAGATTTTGGGTTTTCATTTTCCCCCTTAGGATCCCCTTGAGCATCCTAGGTCTTAGAGCTTCATACCTGTCCTTTACAATACTTTTCATTTCTAACTTTTGTTATTTGTCTGCACCATGTTCAGCAGCTTAGGGCCTTTAGATCCCAGTCCCTTGACATCATATCTTCTTGGCCTCTTTATGTGTCTTTGAGTAGCTTGTTTTCCTTCTCTTTCTTAGCTGCTTAGTATCCTTGGTGGGTGGGGTTGTGTATGCTTGATTGACTGCT
This sequence comes from Pinus taeda, assembly GCA_000404065.3. Lineage (NCBI taxonomy): Eukaryota > Viridiplantae > Streptophyta > Pinopsida > Pinales > Pinaceae > Pinus > Pinus taeda. Next base: position 11,372 of record APFE030197956.1, on the reverse strand, counting down.
TAATTTTTCTATCATTTTAGATTCATTTACAATATTTCAACATTTTACTTTCAACAGCATATGACATCATGAAACATGCTTAATTGACTCATCCACTTGACACATATTTTTCATACACTCACACCTTAAACAAACGAGAGCAAGGAAAATTTTAAGGATGGAAAAATTTTCTTGAAGTTAAAAAACATTGGCGAATCTCACTAATCCCTAATATGAAAACTATAAAATGTTTATTGATATATTTGTAAAATTATTCAAATTTATAATGATTTTATATATAGTCTCTATATAATGTTGGTGATTTTTAAGGTAAAATAATTTTTATATTCTAAAATTTGGGTGAATCATCTTTTATAAAAATTGGAAATTGGCGAATCTTTTTTGTGGAAAAATCATGGAAAATTATTCCATTAGGCGAACATTAGCCCCTAAAATTTTCCATGAACGAGACCTTGGTTAAAAACACCAAGCCAAGACTTTAAACACTACACCTTAATAAATCAACACACATAGATTAAGCCCACTTGGGCATCATGGCCAAACAATGTTTTTAGTGTAGGTTTAGGGTCGGTGGGATAGGCTTCCAATAAGACCCATTGCTCACTTTTCATTTAGACATAGAATTTTTCATATTAGGGAGCTTAAAAAACTTCACCATCCCATGGTCAAAGCTAGAGTGTGTCATAAACTCGTTTCAGAGGGGGTTAGGCTAGGTCATCGTGTGAGCAGTTCTCCTCGGGGCTACCTAACCCGTGGTAGGGAATACCGTGTGCTGACTGACTACTAAGAAGCTTAAGACTCAAACACCCCTGTGGGACAAAGGTAACCGTAGTGGCCAATCTTAGGAAAACACCTTATAGGACTGGCTATGGGAAGCATTTGTTCCTCTACCTCAACTTTCTCTGGACAACTTTGCTTGCGGAGATGAGATTTCGTCAAGTAAGAAGTTGTTTGGAAGGCCATCTGAAGCAGTAGATCTAGGATTGCTTTAGGATTCAAATCACTTATAGGCTAGAGGTCCTTCTTATTTGATAAGACATGTTTGCTTGCATTAGAGTAACACCATTAAAATAGTTAGTTTACACTTGGCACCATTGCACTAGGTGTTTGTTTGATGTTTGTCGCTCTTTTCTTCCTATCATTATCACATAGTCTAGACAGCATAACGTCTCCAAGGTGTTTATCGCGTCGAATTCGAGGGCTTCACCCTTAGTTCTCGTTAGGCCATAGCACTCCTCCCCGTCGGGTGCGAGTTCATCCTCCCAGTCCTTCATGAAGTCATCATTCTGATTCTGCTGATTCATCTCGTTCATCCTTTGATTCTGCGTCCCCTCATCCTCATATTGCCATCATGTCAGGCACCAATGCAGGTGCAGGAACCCAGGGCGGTAACCCAGGTGCCAACCAGGGTGCCCCCACTAGTGAAACCTCAACCCGTGTGGTCACTCTGACTCCTTTACTTCCTTTTGTTGTTGGTCTAAGTCTCCCAGAGTTTAACTAGCTTATCAATGATCCCCTTCTCCATGATCCCACATGGCCAACAATGCCTACAAAACTCCCCTCAGACATCCCGAAGTTTGAGGGTAATCCTGGAGAAGACCCAACCAATCATGTTTACTCCTTTCATATGTGGTGTTCATCCAATTCTATTACTGATGACTCCATTCGTCTTCGGTTGTTCCAACGCACACTCAATAGAGATGCTGCGAAGTGGTATGTAGACCAGCTAGGCCAACCCATTCCACTTCAGCGACTCTTGCCACAAAATTTCTTTCATATTTCCAGATACCTCTCCGTTATGATACTGGTACTGAACTTGCGACTTCATTCAGTCAAACTTCTACCACTCGCATTTCCGACCATGTTTAAGAATTGTGTACAAGGAGGAACGTTTGTCGAGCTCCTAACTTTGAAGACCGAGTCTATATGGATTGGTTTCTTAGATCACTATTGGCCCCCATTGTGAAAGATTTCGATTCTCACTTTCCTCTATCCGAGGAAGAAGCTCTCCAAATAGTTCTTAAATTTGACCTGATTGACGCCCAGTTAGGTTATGTTTACATTGCCATGCTCGATCTTCCTCGACCTGGTGCTGCTAATGCGCTGATAACATCTCATGCAGAAAATGGCATTGTTGGAACCCTTTCACACCCCCAACCATATGCTCCTCCTTGGATGAGTTATGGTTAACATCAGGGAGGGACCAGTCCCATTACAATTACCCTCCCCCAATCCTTATCAGGGCACTCCTTATCTAGGTCCCAGTACACCATATGCATATCCCTATCCACATCAATCGATGCCAGGGCCAATTGTTACGCCGCCTGATTATACCAATATTGCCCCATCTCCATATTATCCGTACGCACAGCCTAGAGCTCTAGCTCCTTCGACACCAGTGCCCCATTCCCCCATGCATGCTCCCCCTTTGCCGTAGAAAGCACCTCCTCCACAAGGACAAGTGCGCTCAGCAGAGTGGTCCCAATCCCATGAATCCCAAGAAAAGGAACAATGGAAAGGGTAATAGGAACTAGTAGTTGCAAGGTAATCAAAGCAACCAGGGTCCTCCACCCAATGCCCCTCTGCGAAGACAACCTAATCCCACAACCCAGCAACAGGGTGGTAAAACCAAGCATAACAAGGGTCTTCATACAAAAAAACCTTGTGTTTGTTGTGGAGTCTATGGTCATTATACTCATGAGTGTCCCCTCTTACCTCAGATGCACCAAGCATGGGAAGCTTAAGTAGCTTCTCGAGGATCGCAACCCTCCACTCCTCCTCCCCCTCCTGCTTCATCTCAACTTGCTATGCTCACCAACCCCTTTCCCCACTAAGGGTATATAGCTGCCCAACCTTTGCAAGATCAGGCTCCTCAACCAGCTCCTCCATCTGGTCACCAGGATTATCAGATTCTCATGATGAATTTTGATGAGGTAAACACTGAACAAGTCAACCTCCAAACTCGATCATGTCAGTATGACAAGCCATCTGTTAAGTCTGCAACTAAGTCCCAACCCAAAGTGTCTACCGAGCCTCTATTGTCACCCAACGGTACCTTAGAGATCCCTCAACCTAAGGTTGAGGTCATACCCAAGATCCCCAAAGGTTCGTTACATCGAAATGCCGCTTCCACCAAAGCTGCCCATACATATAACATAATAGATGACTTGGCATAGTCTCCTGCTGCCATGTCAACGCTGGAAGTCCTCCAGACATGCCCATCACAATGAAAATATATGAAAATGCTTATGAAGCCGTAGTGTCTTTTACCGACCCGCTTTCAACCAAAACTGACCAAATGAATGTGGTCCATGAGGACTCACTTTTCGCATCACCCTCCAAGTTAATAACGTTTCCCAAAGTTGTGTCATCTAACGAACACCTTCGTGAAATCCTATGTGTAGACAATTTACCATGGGAAGATCTTCATCATAGATCTTCGTTCTTACCTGAGGATGATCGTTTCGAAAATGATTTCTCATCCATCTTTACCACTAAACATGTCAAAGACGCTCAAAGTCCAACGAAACATCCTGATTCAGAGCTGAATTTAGGGAATATTTCTCGCACTATTCCCATTGACATTTCAGTGAAGCCTGGAATTGTTGAGAACATACATATAGGTGCCTCATGTACAGATGATGAAATTCAAACTTATAAGGCCATATTCTAAGAATTCCGTGACGTGTTTTCCTGGTCCTACGAAGAAATGCCAGGAATTGATCCCGCCATTGTTGTCCATGAAATCAAGACCTACCCAGACGCTAAACCCATTCGGCAACGGTTGCGTCAGATCCACCCTTGAAAAGTGGCTGCAATTAAAGCAGAAGTCGAGAAGCTGTTAAAAGCAGGTTTCATATATCCGATCCCGTTAACGGATTGGGTATCGAATATTGTCCCGGTTAACAAAAAGCAAGGAACAATAAGAATCTGTATCGATTATAGGGATATAAATCGAACCTGTCCGAAAGACAACTATCCAACGCCCTATATCGATCAAATAATTGATGATTGTGCCGGAAGCGAAATGTTTTCCTTTATGGATGGTTTTTCGGGCTATAATCAAATCAATATTCTACCTGCCGACCAACCAAAAACGGCATTCATTTGTCCGTGGGAAACATTTGCTTATTTCAAATTACCCTTTGGACTTAAGAACGCCGGAGCCACTTTTCAATGGGCGATGTCTTATGCATTTCATGACATCAAACACATTGTGCAACCATACCTCGATGATTTGCCTGCTCATTCTTTACATCGAGCAGATCACCTTGTCCACTTACGAGCAATATTTATGAGGTGTAGGCATTATCGTATTCGTTTAAATCTGCACAAGTGCGTGTTTTGTATAGAAGCGGGTCGATTACTGGGATTTGTTGTTTCCAAAGCCGGCATTCGCGTCGATCCCTCGAAAGTCGAAGCAATCATCAAATTGCCTCCTCCTTCGAGTTTACGCCAACTCCAAAATTTGCAAGGGAAAGCAAACTTTTTACGCCGATTCATTCCAAACTACGCCGAGGTCACTAAGGGTTTTACCCGATT
>APFE030197953.1:34235-69543 GCA_000404065.3 Pinus taeda | reverse complement strand
CCATTTATAACTAGTTCTACTCATGAGCTTCAAGCGATAACAATTTATCTCTTCTCAATCCGACATCAACTAAGAGTACAGAAGTGCAACATCAGTAGTAGATATCAGATGCAAAAATCAATAAACCATGTTCCATTCATTCACCAAAACTTCCTCGGAGGGTGACAAAGTGCATGTTCTGAGGACAAGTTTTTGATAAATTTCTAGACCCTTCTCTAAATGCATGAGAAGGGTTTAAATACTACTAACTATGTCTAAAAATAACTTATCTACAAAAATTTAGGATATGGTTTAAATGATCGTCCTGTTTGTAGGCAAAATAAAATAAAACTATTTCTAAAATTAAATCTAAAGCTAACTCTTTCTGTATTTTTTCCTTTATATCGCAAGCATTCATCATTTGCTTGAGCGAAATTGGTTGGCCGACCTTAGCCTTTAGTTGCCCTGCGAAAACGGAAACTGCTCGAGTTGGTACCATCTTTCCGGCAGAATTTATGTTGTTTTTGAGAGTCATCCTCTTCGAGAGATTTTTCCTGGCGATGCGCGATTAGCGCTAAGCGCTAATCGCACATTGGAAATTGCCTCTGTTTTTAGCCTAGGTTTCCTTGATGCATTTTCTGCCTCTTGCATGCTTTCTTTTGGCAGACTAGATTTCATTGTTATCTGGCGCAGAATTGAACAAGCTAAATCTGCAACTGCGTTTCTGTTGCATGCAGTGACTGTGTATAAGGGCGCCATTTCTTTGTCTTCAGATACTAGAGCCTCACCTATTCTTCACCGTAATTTCTTGTACACTGCTTTGTATAATCTTTTTTCCTTCATTCCTGCAGTTACAAGTGAAGTGAGAGTAATGGTAATACATAATGACGGGAATGCTTTGACTGCAGAAGACATTTAAAAATATGCCACCTTACGTGAACTGACTCTTCGATAAACTCAAAACTATATTTCATTAATGAGCATTAAAGCACATAACCAGTCTCGTTTAACACTTTTTCTTGAACAATGAACCAGACAAATTTGCGACGAGATGATTTTGCGATTTGCTTTGGGATATCGCAGATTTGTTACATTGCATATCGCAAGATTGCAAGATCACATGATTTTTATTTTGTCTTATCGTAAGGTTGTTTTGCCACATTATCGCAATTTCGCAATGTCGCACGATTGTAATATCGCAATATTGCAATATCGCACGATTGTAAGATGTGCATATTTTGTGTTCAGGCGTTTCTTTGCGAGGTGCAATTTTGCGATATGAGCTATTGCATATCGGCATTTTCTGTGGTTTTTTATTATAAGTATGCTTTTAAGATCTGCGATGCGATATATGTTTTATCTTGATGCAATTTCGCATCGCATTCTCGCGGTTTTAAATTTTAGCTCATAAGGAGGCATGTTGTTATCCTTTTTTGTGATGTGATATCCTTTAAGGAGTGATTTTACCTTCCTTCATCACAAAACTTAAGTTTCCAGATTTCACAAGGGTCTTTTCTTAAGTTTATGATAATAAGTTTTATTGAAAAGGAAATACAATCACTAATTTATTTTTTTGAATTTTTTTGACTAAGGGTCCCCTTTTATTTAGTATTAGTAATAACACTAAACAAAAAAATGGGGGTTGTTGGTGGCCACAACAGAAGGTTAAGTAAACTGAAGGGAAATGATTTGTTTGGTGGATGGGATAGTGATTTGTATGAAAATAGATGTATAGGGATAGAAATTTCTAAGGTTTTAATGTTCCAGCTAATCATTTCCAAGCTTTAAAACATGAAATTAATATAAACCCTAGATGACTAAACTCACCATCATTTATTTTTTTTGCTAAAGGAAAAGAGGGAGTGAAATGAGTGTAGTTACTTGGTAAATGGCTTAGAGCAATAATAAGCTAGAATGCAAGCTCAAATTTTTTATTTTGTTGATTTTTTGTGAGTTTTGGGAGACTCTGTCCTGTGCGTAGTGTAGTTCACTGGTGCACTACACCAAATAATAGTGCAATGTTTGTAAGCACAATCCCTCTCCCAGAAACACAACGCATTGTTTCTATGCACAACGACAAGCAAAATTTGGCAATTTGACCTAAAAAACATGTGCTTTTTCATCTGAGGAATAAGATGGATAACCAAATGAGATAAGGATGCAAATGAAGTGTGTATGAGACATTTTGGGCTTTTATAGACATGGAATGATTCTCCTTTGAGTGATAATGGGCCCTACATGTCTTTTTCAACCACGAATTTCATTCTTTTTGAACTTTACAACCTTGGAAATTTGTAACTTGGACCTCTTTTTATCTTCTTTGAATATTAAATCTTCTTTCTTTTGGGACCTTGAAACTGTAGTTATGAAGTACTTATGAAATTACATCATAATTTATTGAAAAGAGTTCCTTATCACAACTCATCCTATGCCGGATTTTTATGCATGAAATGAAAGTGTTGGTGACCTTGAAAACCTAATGACCTAATGGAGATATTAGACTGAGTGAAATGATGATAGTGATGACTGTTATGATGATGATATTTTGTTTACGATGATACACTCATCTGAGTGATGTAAGAAACCGACATGTGAAATTCTTAAGAGAATAGAGGTTATCCTAGACAAACTAACCAGTGACCAAATTTTATTATTAAAACCTAGTGACATGATATAATTTGACCTTGAGACCCCTAAAAAACCTTGGTAAAAGCATATTTGATCATTGGTGACTGTTAGAACTGACTGACACTAACACAAGCAATTCTGCCAATGCTCCAACTCTTCGTCTGAATCAGAGGCGCAGGAACTCTCCCAGTTCCATGCAATCCATCCATCTGCCATCGGATTGATCTAGTCCTGATCTCACACTATTAATTTGTAGATTTGGTCCAATTCATCATCACATTCTTCATAATCACAAACTAGTTTAGTATAGTGTGCCCCTTTTGTAGGGTCCAATGGTACTACAACCTGAAGCGAGTTTCTTTGAGACGACATTTTCCTCTTCTTCAAATTGTTGACCCCATTCATGTCAATGGACTAGTCAACTCCTATCAGCATGGGGTATGGATTATTGTTATTGATGATATCTATAACCTCAAATTCAGTCATCGTGCTCACACCTTCTATCAATGGTTACTCCATATAATCATCCCATCGGGATGATTTTCTACTAGTTTTCCATTCTAAGTTGAATCGGAGACCACAACAATGTAGGTCTCCATGTCCTCTCCCATGTCTGTTTTGGTAACACATTCGCGTCGGACCCCAAATCCAAGATGACCTGCTGCATCTCATAATTACCTATATGCGTGGTGAGGCTCATCTCATGCCCTTCTCATGCCTTATGTTTTCCAATCTTTCTGACCACTGAGTGTCCATTAGGGACCTTCTCTTTGCGGGCACATTTGTTTATTAATTCCTGCATGCCTTCCACAACTTTGCTGTCACGCGGTAATTTTATGCAGGTCTCCAAAAAAATAGTGAGTATAGAGGGATCAACCTCTACAGGTGCACTAATTTCTTGCACCTTGTAGTGGATTCTTGAGGTTGAGGCCTCAGTGAAGGTTTTCTTGGCTTCCATAAATTTTTCCTTAGTGTGATTTAGATCAAACCCAAATTCCTTCTCTGGGGCCTTGTGAACCCACCCATCCTCTTCAGGTTGTTTACCTTTATCATCACCAGTCATTATTCCACTTCTCAGCACTATATTCATGCTTTGATCCTCTTGGCAGGGCTCAACTCTCATCATCTGTAAGTTCTGTGTAGGTTGCTAAGGCTGCGCTTTCTTGTCTTGCATTTTAGCTATCAACACCGGGCATTCTTCTATAGTATGGTCAAACTGGTTGAAGTATTGACATGTCGGGTGTGTCTGATTCTAACACTCCCACATGTAGTGTCATGGCTATTCATAGTCACAGCAAATGATCTGACCATGGCCTCTACCATGCCCTCCTCCTCCTTGACCCCGTTTGCATCCCTGATAACCTCTAGGCACTCATCTGACGCCTTGCTCTGGAGGCTGAGTTTCCACTTGCATTTGGTATGTAGGTGTCCTTTCCATCATCAGCTCATAGCTTCAACAATGGCTCTCATCATGGCCCACCGATTTGTAGAAGTTACAGAGCAACCGCTAGGGTGTCTAGATGAAATTTTGAAGTAAATGACAATTATTCATCGCATATTGTCGAGCCACTTGGCAAATAGCACACCATAGTGCATCCCCCACGCTCAACATGCTAGGGATTTTAGCTTTAGAGGAATTGGTTACCCACCTGTAATATAACTCCTGTACACTGAACAATGGTCTTTATCATGCCCTTGGCCCTTGCACTTCAAACACCAGACTTTCATGTGCACTTCTAGTTTAGTCTCCTTATCTTTCTTCAAACTTTGTATTTCTAGTTGTAGGTTCTGCAACTAGGAGTGGATCTGTTGCACCCCCAAGGTGGCATCCTAAATAGGTGATGCATGAAACATCATCACGATTTATAAGGCTTTTATCTGTGTTCCTATCTTCTATTGCGACAAAGAAATTCTCAGGTGGGGCAGAAGTGAATCTATAAGCCATTTGTGATGTTGACTATCTATGAGCTACATGTTAGCTTCTCAAATCTGACACCTTAACCTTTGATCTAATTCCTATGGCATCTCATTAACCCTCATTATGATTTATTTGAATCCAATTAATGACTGTGAGTCAGACTTAGGATTGATAAACTCCTTGTTTAACGCTGCCCCAGTCTCTGCTAGCGATGCAAGAGGATTATCAGAACAATACTTAATATACCAAGTTAATGGACGATCTTTCAAAGCAGTAACCAACTGTGCCTTCTTTATATTGTCATCAGTAATCTTTTGCAATTTCCATACAACATTTGCAACAAACCAAAATTGCTATGTATCTTCACTCCCTATGCCCTTGAAAATTGGCAACTTCATTGTGTTCACCATGTTGGATGGTTGTGGTGGAGGTGGAGGTGTGGAAAAAGGTGTATGTGGTGGAGGTGGAGGTAGATATGGAGTGGATGGATGTTGTGTTTGCAGAGAACACTATGTTATCAGCTGGACAACACTTCATGTTCAAGCCTGTACTGCTCCTTCATCGTCGCTTGAAGGAGGTTCAATAAATAGGACTCTATTCTAGACTTGATCTCTCTCGATCTCTAAAGAGTCTTCTGCTTTTCATAGCTCCAAACATCAAGGCAATGGAATAACCCATTTTTCACATAACAACATTTTAATCCAAGTATTCAATGATCTTAAATACTTACCTCACAGGCCCTTGAAAAATCATCTCTCCGCTTCATTATAGCTAACTGAGGTATCAACTAATAATTATGTAACAAATCCTCCCATGATCTGATCTAACCAATGATCAAAAACTCACATGATCTTGTTTTCAAAAGCTTCTAATCATCACACTAATTTTAGAGTCCACACTATAGGACAATCAAGCTTGCACCTTCCTTGGCTATTTGTCAATTTAGCTAACCACTCATACATTTCAATGGGAAAGGTGCAAAAGAAGATCTCATGTATCTCTGTATACAAATAACTTTTCAACCACTCTTCTTTTGACAAGTGCAAATTCTTGTTTTCTTACATGTGAACTTATGAATTTTCTGATCCAACCACTTTTCAAATTCCTTCTTGGTTGGATTCCAATGATGCAACATCACACATCTGTTTCAAGCATATCTTGGTCCTGAAAATGGAACCATTTGTTGGCTTAGGGGGGTCCTGACCTAGGTTCCAAGTTAGTTGCACCAACCAACAAATCCCTACACAACTGGCCCTTCGGCAACAATTCGTGTAGCGTAGGCTATAGTCTCACTAGTAGAAGAATGGGGGGATGCAAGAACCATGTTTTTGCATCCAAAGGCTAGCGTGATGTCTTCCAGTGCCTCATATTTTCCTTCATCTAGATCGATAACCTATCAAGGCACGTTGTTGCAACTCCGTTAAATAGGCTTCAAACCTTTACGAAGGTCTATGATCAGTCTTTGTGGACCTTTAACAATCAATCTATCTACTTATGTGCATCAGAAAGTAGTCCTAAACTAGGGTTGACGCAGATTTACTTAAGTTATTAGTAAACATCAGGGAATGTATCAAAGTATTCACGAAAATAATTAAACATGCATTGTGTACATATTAACATTTATTCAATAGAATCGCGCAACATTCAACCAATATTTCATAAAACACATCATTCATCGACAATATATAGTATTAACAGAAATACACAAGAATTCTTCGAAAATTGTCTTTATTGATCTTCAATTCAAGATTACAGACTCAAAAGTACTCTATGAACTCAGCTGTAGGGGTCTGCACACTCAACTATAGACTCTACCTACACCTATATGCACTCAACTGTAGAGCCTTTCTTCCACCTTAACCAATTCTTCTCGCTATCACTTCCTCATACTACTCATTTCTTATCCCAACCCATGCCTTAGAATCTCTACGCCACACCTATCTATAGCCTTTTTTCCATAAAATTCCATGGTCTGCAGACCATGGGTGGATCTCAAGACCGACTCAGAATTTACATAAAACAAGAGGCCAAACCCCTTTTATTCCTATTCATCTACGCGCTCTATATCCACAAATCCCAGAGACTTTACATTATTTACAAAAACTGATTAAAACTTAGGTTATCTTAACCCCAAAACTGACCCAGGGGACCCCATCCCAACATACGCGTAAGTTTCTTTAGACAAAGTTGCATACACATACCACTTTCCTGATACATAGTTGTGTATATATGGGAAAAATTGAGTTTTTCAAAATTTATCCTCTAGTTTTGGGAAGTAGCCTGTCTTTCATTTTTTTTTAAATTCATTTGCAGTCTTGAATGATCTACTTTCTTGCTAGCATTGATTTATTTGTCTCTTTTTGAAAAAATATTTTTTCAACCTCAGGTTCGTTATTTTTTGAAGTTTTGTACTTTTGAGTTTGGATTTCAGAGCTTTTGGTAAAGTGTTTGACTTTTCTGTGCATCTAGAACAAAGAATATTTTTTCAGCTTGCCTTATGATCCAATCTTTTCGTTACTTCATTCGCATTCTTGAAGTTTCCTCTTTTTGTTTCTTCTTTCTTGTTTGAGAAAGATCTTTGCAATTTTGGTTCCGTGAAATATTTTGGTCCTTTGAAATCTTTTGTTTTCTCAATCTTTTATGCGTCTTTCAGAGCAAGTTGTTTAAGTTTTTTGGACCTCTTAGTCACTTTGGTCTTATATATTTGGTGATTACTTATGGCTAGTGAACTTTGGTGTATTTTTTCTTGATTTTGATCTTGATGTCATTGATTTCTTTCCCTTCTTGAAATTTTTATCCAAAGTACTCAAAAAAACATTTGTTTTTTCCTTTTCTTTCTTTTGGTTTTGATCTTTTATTTATCGACAAATGTGTGAATCTTTGTTTGATGTTGGAATTTTCTTCATGTGGGAGATATTTATTGGGATATTTGTTTCTCCTGGTTTAGTTAAATTTTGGCTTTTGGTCTTTGAAATAACACATTCATTTGTTTAGAGAATTCCATAGAATTTTGAACTTATCCATTCTAGTATGCATTCGGTATTTTTCATTTTTAGCATTTTAGTCTCTTTCGATAGACACTGAGTGCGTGAATGAAAAACAAACAAATAAACAAATAGATAAATTATTAAATTATTAAGTTCTTCATAGAACCTTTGTATAAATCACTTTTCATTGAAGAAAAAATGTTTCATTTTCATGTAGCTAGGTTTTATATTGATTTATTTCGAGTCAAAACACCATTGGTTGCATTTTAGTTTCCTTATTTCCTAAAAAACAACCACTTGAAATAAGCACTTAATTAAAATGAACTAAACTTTTATTTTTTTCATAGATACATAAATTAGTCTAGGGAATTTAGGGCCTTGGAATAAATGTGTGGGCAATTAACTCTCCAAGGCCACTCTAAACTGAAACATAGAAGTTGATTAAAGAGTGAAAAGTCTAGTCTCATTAAGTTGTTTGGGAAAGCTCTTCTAACACATTATTTAAGCACAAGGATGAGTGAAGATAGGGAAAGAGAGATATCCCCTCTCATACTTATTGGATCCCGCACCCACGACTGTTCTGCCCAGCTTTTGAGTACTAACTGGTGACCTTATTTCCCCATCCTAGTGACCACACAAGTGACTGTGGGGGGAAATACACGTGGTAGCTAAGATAGATGTTGTATCACTTTCACAATACTTCTAGAGGGTTCCTTTGCGAAGCTTGGGTACTTGCACCAGCAAAGGGTATTTTCTGGAAATCAACGTAACTATTTATGATAACTTCACTGGTAAGATTGGGCTGTAATTATCCCAAACTATATTCAAAAGGTCCTTATCTTTTCTTTCTCTTATTTTGGTGTCTAGTCCTCATCACCAGGAGAAGAAAGACTTGTAAGGTGCTTGTGTGGTTGTATCGTTAGTGACCTTATAGTGGAGTAATCTTTTCTCTTTATATTTAGTTTTCCTTAGGTGGACTTGTCTTCTCGCTTTTGGAGCTTTGAATCTGAGTGAATGACCAACCACTCCACTAGTAGTGAAATAATTTTGATCTTTCTATTGAAATTATGTAGTTTCCTCCTTAAGGGAAAAGGTTTGACTGTGCATCTCTATTCCTTGAAAATTCATTTGAACAATCCCGTAAGGGAAGGATCTTTGTATAGATGGGTATGGCCAATATTCCTATGAAGGCCAACCAAGGGACCCCTCCTAAAGGGGATCATTGTGATTTTCCTTTCTTTGGAAACATTGGTACCCCCTTGATGGCCACTTTGAATATTCCTGGATTGAATGTTGGACTACCAGTTTGGCTATGGTCCACTCTGAATATTCCAAATGTTCTTGAAGCTTCTCATATGAATGCTTTATATAAAGGAATCAAATGGGTGTTAATTTTTCATCTTCTTCACAAGAGAAATTTAGGCTTCCTCTTTCTCTTCCATCTTGTAATAAGAAATCTAAAGAGAAGAGAAGGATGAGGAATATGAAGAAGAATAGTTCTCTCCATGAATCATCACCAAACTCTACAATTCATGTTGGAGATGAACCTTTAACTTCTGCAAGTCATGTTGGGGCCATAAGTATAGTCACTACAAGTCATACTAGCAATGAGTCACTAAGCTCTGCATGTCATGTTGGGGACTCTCCACCAACCACTACTATTCATGCTGGTGGAATGTATGTTGATAAGAAAAATAGGCACAAAAGATTTAGACCTAAGTTCTCTTGTAGGATATGTAAGGGAGACCATCTTACTCATTTGTACCCAAGTATTTTAGTTTTACAAAGGTTATGGTCTGAGTCTGAAGATTCTTATACTCCTGAATCTATAATGGTTTCTCAATTGTATAATCAACCACTAGTTAATGAATTGGTCGAGCCAATGTAATATTTGGATGATTCCACTCCTATTTTGGGGGGTGAAGTGCTTAACAACAAAGTCTTCTTGATTTCTAGTTCAGAGTCTTTTGGTCTATGGGACATGTCGTTCTCTTCGAGTGTACACGCTCCATGTTATAGGAATGTCTCCTTTGATTGGGATAATCTTGTCGAACCTCATCTTCCTTCTGCTGCACCTTTTCAAATAAGGGTTAGATTTAATTCCACAAATTTCTATTGATGTATGGTGCATCAAGGATCCTCTACAAGTATTATATCCTCCTCGACTTGGAAAGCTTTGTGTTTTGCAAAATTGTTGGAAGATGATATTCATTTGTTAGCTTATTATAGAAGACCTGGTGAATCTATGGGTGTTTTTTCTCAATTTCCTATTACTTTAGGTAGGAATATTGTCTTAATCGATATGGTGGTGGTTTATTACCCTTTAGATTTTAATATGCTACTTGGGTGTGATTATGTCTATGTTATGAATGTTTTGGTGTCTTCACTCTTTCAAGTGATTTATTTTCATCATAATGGAAGTATTGTTACTATTTATCAGCTTGCATCTGATCATCACCTCCTAATTCAAATTTACTTTAGGATACCCCTTCGTATGTTCCAACTAGTGTTCAAGTAGACTCTACCCTGTCACGGGTGAGCTTCTGAGAAGGATGCTTGGAACTATTATTTTCCTCCTTAGGACTTGGTCCCAACAGTTGATCAAGTGATCTCTCATATGGGGGCTTGGGACCCCTTAATTCCAACTTTTAATCCTTCTAGTTTTCATGATTTCTTGGAAGTTGAGTTGCCTTCGCAGGAAGAATTTTTTGAAGCCATGAGTTTCAGCTACCAAAGGAGTCCTTGGCTAGAGTCCCATAAGGGGCTTGTTCTGAAGAACTATGATGTGTAAGTCGCAAGCCAGTGTGGTTCCCTATACCATATTGTATATATGAGGTATGCATTTTCAAGTTTTTTATTTTATAACACAATATTTTATATGAAGTTTATATATGGGATGTATTAACTTGCTTCCTAGTGTTCCTAATTATGTCTACAAAAATTGGAAGATTTCTCCTTTGGGCATTTTTATGTTTGATCCGCTCTCACAGATATTGGTTCTTGAAACTAGCATATAGGTTAGGTTTTTCACTTGCATTGCACATTTATTAGTTTCCTTTTCCATTTTGGCCCTAAGATTGACCCCACCAAGATGTGACATGGAACCTTCTCATTACTTAGAAGTGTCATAACTTATGTCCTAGAGCCTACCTTATCATGGGCACCCTAGATAGTACCATGTTGTCACTTGGCATCGATTTTGAATTTGTGTTCTTAGGCTTGGGAGTCCTCTTTAGTCCCATTGTGAATTTTCAATGAAGCCTCATTTCTCTTGTTATTTGCTATTTTTCTAGCTTTATACCCTAGAGGAATTGCATATTGACTACTTATATCCTATTGGCATTAAGCCAGCTTCATTTTGACTCATGTATAAGCCACTTTTTACAATGAATTTTCTACAAGTTCAAAACCATGCATTCATTCGCCTTTATGGCTTGACACCTTTGATCTATGAAAAGAATATTCCTTTGTGTGTTGACAACCAGTTTCACCACCTCGCATTAAGCATAAGAATGGTCCAGCCCCATGTTATACAACAAAATGAGCCCCTCATTAGCTCAGAGGGGAAAGACATGATAGTTGAAGCAAAGACCAAGATCACAAGCCTTACTTCCACAGTAACATCAGCTATACACTAAAAACATGCTTTATAAAGCTTCTCTGTAAGCGTAAGGGAGCATTAGTGACGCTACTAACTCTAGTTGTTCATTCAGGAACACTGTTAGTTCATTCTAATGAGCATCTAGAGGTCAAAGGAGTGAATTGAATCATAAATATCTCTATATTCCCTCCTAAATCCACTCAGAAAAGCAAGGAAACATCTCAAGTTCGACCTATTTGTGGGATTTTGAAATCCTAATGAAGGAGGCTAATGGGAAAGAATTGAAAAGCATGGCAACATCATTGCTTTTACCTTAAGAGACTCATGGAGGAACTTGGAAACCCTAACTCAATTGCTACATAAGAAAAGCTAGGGCTATGGTGCTAGAGGTTAGATCATTTGAAAGGATAACTTACTTGATTATTGAGCATAGTCTCAAATCTAAGCGTAAGAAGTTGGTAAGAAGGGGGAGAGAGAGAGAAGCTAGAGGAGTAAGGGAAGGTTGACGCAACAAATGGGTGTAATCACTCTTCTGACATTAATATAGAACTGTAGTTGTACTGTCTACTTCGTGGTGTTGGTACTATCATTCATTTACTTGTTTGTCCAATACCTTTTGGCATGAGTAGCTTAGTTATGTGTAACTAAATGTCTTTTATGAATTCATGTATTAGTTATCAAGGTTGTATGTTGTGATTATGCTTGTCTCTTCTATGTGTAGGACTTGATTTGGAGCTAGCTCAAGGGACTTCCACCTAGTCACATTATGCTTTCCAGCAAATCTACACGGAGGCTTGAGCTAATCAATATATATTTCTTTGATAGTTAGTTATTTTTTATGGACATGCATGTAACTTTGTGACAGTTGTAGATAATCTTATAGTCTACCAAAGGTCCAGGGAAGACCTTTGAGGGTATCTCCATTCTACATATACCGTGCATTTTATCCTATAGCAGAATGGGAAACTCCACTGGGGATTATACATCTAGTTCATGGTTCACCCAGATATTTCTTAGTTTCCTCCACCTTCTAAGACCTCCCTATACTTCTACATTCCCTTTTTGACCCACCAAAACCTTGCTACATTCCGCCTTCATATATTCAGGCTTGAATTTGATCCTAAAATCCCTGTTTTGAACTCTTTTCTCACATTAACGCAGGTTAGCAGAGTAAATAGAGTTTTATAAGGCTCACCCACTGCTACAGAGTGTTAGTCCCCCAAATCTTGACATACAGCTGTGTCTGTAAACTCAAAGTGATGAGAAGCCTTCTCATGGACTGAAAAGGATATGCAACTGCATTTTGTTAGCAAGATCGGTGTCTTAAAAGAATGTTTCTTTAGGAAATAAGTTTTTTTCTTTCTTAATTTTTTTTTTATAAAAAAAAAGCAACAATTTTTTTATTTCATTCTTCTGCTTAGCTGGTTAAAATCTTCTTTATTTTGGTTTCAAATAGTTGTTAGAAAGCATTGGAAATAATTTTGTTGGTTATGCATGTGTTATAATGACTAGGATGCATGGAACAAATATGAATATGTGAAAGACTCTCACCTGTAGAATACATCGTGTTTCATCGAATTGAATATTTTTTGAAAGCATTGTCTTTTGCACGATTTTTGAGTCAAAATCCCATCACATTTCATACGTCAACTCCCCTACCAAAGGCACTAAAAATAATTACACATAAAATATAACTAAAATCAATCAGTAACTCTTTATTGAGAAAACAAACATTAGTTTAGGCTAGGATCTTGGTATAGGCAGTGTGAGTAAACCGCCCAAGATCAGAAAACAAAACTAGTGTCATTAAAGGAGAGAAAATCCCTTCTGCACTCATACTACCAGGACCACTCCAGTCAAAGCGGAGCTAAATACAAGACAATATTGGACTGTATTTTTTATATTTTTTTAGGTACTCGAGTGTTATCATTGAGACTTTAACAAATATCACGATAATTTTTTTGATAAAACTTAACGGTCACTGTGGCTACATCTGGCCCTCATTGTCAATTTAGACGATTGTTAGGACTTCCTCCACTCATTGTAGAGGATCTACCGAGCTCCAGTGAATTGGATTCCCAATATTTGGGAAATTAGTCTCCAAGATCTCACACAGAATCTGTTTGGACAATTAACGATTCAAGTTTACTAGAGAATTTCTTCACTACAATATTCATTCCTCCCTACAACCCTCCGATCATGAATCCGTTGGACCCACTCTTGGTTTGCATGGCACCTATACCCCCTGTGTCTTCTGTTGGAACATTTCCATCCATCCCATCGACAACTAATGGATTGTGGAACTTTGTGGACACTTTTGGTCCCCCACCACTTCCCTAGTCGACAGTCATGAGCACATCATTGATGGTGAACCCTTCTATCCCATTTTTCCTGGGTACAAACACTCACATGACACCCTCCACGAGCTGACCCTAGCCTTTGCCAGGCTCCACCCCCTTAGTGTCAAACTCTATACCTTCGACAAGTGCTAGATACAGTGCTCCTTGTAACGCTCCATATAGCACAGGTAGTGTGGGTCCCTTCAACCAATAATATGGTTGGAATCCATTATATATTTAAAACCCTTAGATTCAAGTATCTAGGGGCATTCTCAATATGCATATACTGGTTAGGAACATAATAGTTCCCCCTCTGTTTTTAAGCATGCATGGTTAGTCATTGATTGACATGAGCGCTCCTTATGTCAATCAAGGACATATGGTTAGTTCTATGGTGGGCGGGAATCCTCAAGGATGTCCCAACCATCCATGGGGGCACCCTACTCACAATTTCAAATGAGTCAAGGGGGCATTGCTTATCCTGGGGGCAATTGTATACCCTAGCATCACAATCCCCATGGAAATCCACATTACAATGCCATACGCAAGGCAGCTACTATACCACGCAACCTATGTATTAGGGACTCAAACGATGGGAGGACTGTAAGGATCCTCAAGTCATATGTCATCGCCTTGGTCCAAGTTGGGGGCACCACACACTTTGCCTTTCTTGGTAATGTTAGATATCCCCGACTTGTACAAACTTACAAATGACCCCATCTATCATAACTTACTTTGGCTGCCAATCCCACATAAAATACCAATAGACATCCCCAAGTTCAAAGGGAAACAAGAGGAGGATCTGGGCACCCATATCACCACCTATCATCTTTGGTGTGTTTCTAACTCTATGGTGGATGATAGTGTCCAGTTGCATCTTTTTCTCCGCACCCTCAATGGCAACGCAACCAAGTGGTACATTGAATTACCACACGCATCAATAAATACCTTCGACTCTCTAGTGATGGAATTCTTAAAGAACTTCTAGCTACCCATCCACTTTGAGACTAGGACAGAGCTCCTCACTTCATTACATTAGGATACCACCACCCATATATCTGATCATATACATGAATGGATATGTAGGCGGAGGTTAGTCAAAGCTCCCCTCCCAAACTATCTCTTAGCGGACTAGTTTTGCAAGTCCCTACTCCCTCAAATTGCTAAGGATGTCACCTTAGGTGGTGTAGTTAGAGAAGACCAATCCATACATCATGCCTAGTACATAGATATGATATATTAACAGTGTGGCACTCTTTACGATGTAATCCCAATGCCCCTCGCAACTCCAATGCTTCCGCTACTCAACACCCTGGAGTGCACGCTGTTGGGATTATCAGCGCAACCTCCAAGACGTTATAAAACAACTCAGAGGTCACATTGCCCAGATGTCACTAGACCCCTCTACCAAATCAACTGCTCTTCCTACCACCACAATAAACTCTGTGCAGTCTATGCAAAAACCCAGCGGTAAGAACAAGAAGAATAAGAAAAAGACTGCTCCTTCTAAGGAACACTCGATAAAGTTGAAAAACCCAAAGTAGAAGGTTGTTGCACCTCTTGACAATGGAAATAATAAACTCGCTTGATTCCCTTACAAAATATATGTGCAAGACCACATGACATATCTCTGTCTGTGTCTTTAAGAATGCATAGATTTCATTGCTAAAAAGGATACTAGTAGGATCCCCGCTGTCCTTAACAATCCTTTCCCCGTTCACAGCAGCAACACCTTATTGCAAACCAAACCTAACCCCCACAAGGTGGCAATGGTGGTTCGCAACATCCTTTAGCTGTTGAAGGAGCCTCTACCATTTACACCTTTGAAATGGTAGATCTACAAACAAGAGCCAAATCCTATGGAGCTCCTATCTCTCATGCATAGGAACCTTCCTCAAGTCAAAACTAACCACCACCCAACAATTTTCATATGAAAAGGTTAGTGACCTCGTGGTTCACCCCCCTAAAGGGGCACTTCAACGCACAACGTGTAATACATCTACACATGCCGCCCAAAACTACAACATTATAGAAGACTTGGTGCAAGCACTGTCGGCTATGTCGGCGCTCGAAGTATTACAAAGACGTCCAGCACAAAGAAAGCTTTTCTTTTAACTATTGGTGGTATCGACCCACGGATTCCACGCTTGCAATTTTCGACATGGAAAAGTGTAAACCTGCCCTTTCTCACCAACTTGCATTTCAGGTGCAAAACTTTTCAAAAGGTAAATGTATACATCGAATTGTCATCGACGAAGGTGCTTCTACCTGTGTCATGTCGACTTTGTGCTGGCTCGCTTAGGGTTCTCCAACCCTATCCCCACCATCGAATTCCCTTAAAGCTCTCAACGACCACACTTTCAACCCAAAAGGTTACCTAGCTAGCTACCCCATCACCTTGAGTAGGAAAACAATAATGGTGGATATCAAAGTCATGGATCATAAACTTGACTATAATCTACTTTTGGGTCACAATTAGTCTTATGCCATGAATGCCATTGTGTCTTTGGTCTTCCATATCATCCTATTTCCCTTAGATGGAAAGATAGTCACAATGGACCAACTATCCTTTTGCACCCCAGAGTACTCCCTGGTACCTAGCAACTTTGTATCCTTAGTAGGTGGTGTACCTGACTCTTACGTTAGTATCGGTATTGGTCTATTGAAGGGCTCTTCCCTAATGGATTTCTTGCCTCTTCTGCCACCTGCGATTCCATAGACGGTCTTTATGGTTTCATCTATTCCTCACAAACCAACCGACCCTTGGATCCTCCTGGCCCCTTCAAACATCGAAACTTACGGAGAACAAATGCCGTTGTCACCAGCTGAATTAACCTACTAGGCCATTCAATTTGCATCCAAGTCTCTAGTAACTTTGGTCATGACCAATGGTACCAATAACCCTCCCATAACTTCTCCTTCTTTCAATCCACTCAATCATGTCCTACCTACGGATGAAGCTATTAGAGAAATCATGAGTTTAGAAGAGTGACCTTGGGAGGACTCACACCATCGTGTTTCGATATCTGATTTGGACATGATGCTTCTTCAAATCCTATCATCTGATGCACCTGAAATCATTTCCTCACCATATACAGCTATCCAAACTTTGGACTTGGAGGGAAACATGGGCAGTCTTCCAAAGACATTTCTCATCAATATTTCAGTCAAGACAAGCATCATGGAAAACATACAGATTGGAGCCAATCGCAATCCTGATGAAATTGCGAGCTTCACCTACCCTTTTAAGGACTTCCACGATGTTTTTCCTTGGTCTTATGAGGAAATGCATGGCATAGACCCTTTTATTATCAAGCATGAGATCAAGAAAGATCGAGCATTCATTTTATGGTATTTTCTTGCTCATTAATCTGAAAAAGCCTCGAGTCTCCTTCTTCAGGCTCATTTAACTACCACGAAGAAGGGAAAGCATTCTTTTTATGGTATTTTTCTTGTTCGTTAATCCAAAAAACCTCAAGTCTCCTTCTTCAGGCTCATTAAACTACCACAAAGAAGGGCAAGCATTCTTTTTATGGTATTTTTCTTGTTCGTTAATCCAAAAAACCTCGAGTCTCCTTCGTCGGGCTTGTTAGAAGACCACGAAGAAGATAGAGAATTCTTTTTATGGTATTTTTCTTACTCATTAATCCAAAAAATACTCGAGTCTCCTTCTTCGGTCTCATTAAACTACCATGAAGAAGATCAAGCATTCTTTTTATGGTCTTTTCTTGCTCGTTAATCCGAAAAACCTCAAGTCTCCTTCTTTGGGCTTGTTAAACTACTACAAAGAAGATATGAGCACTTTCTTTTATGGGATGTTTTCACGCTTTAGAACTGAAAAACACCCTAGTTTCATCGTTGGGCTCGTTAAACACATACGATGATGGTCCAAGAAACTCGTTTTTGCTCTTTTTCTAGCTCATTAAACTGAAAAAGATCATTAGAGCATTAGGCACTTTTTTCTCACTCATAAAACTGAAAAATCCCAAGTTTTTTCTTTAGGATCACTAAATATTTATAGAGATGACTTGAGAATTCCTTTTAGGGTATTTTTCTTGCTTGTTAATCCAAAAAATCCTCAAGCCTTCTTCTTCAGGCTTGTTAAACTACCACAAAGAAGAGCGAACATTATTTTTATGGTATTTTTCTTGCTCGTTAATCTGAAAAACATCGAGTCTCCTTTGGGCTCGTTAAAACTACTACAAAGAAGATATGATCATGTTATTTTATGGGTTATTTTCTCTCTCTCAAAAACTAAAAAATCCCTGAGTTTTTCATCATTGGGCTCATTAAACACATACGACGACAGTCTGAGCAACTCTTTTTCACTCTTCTTCTAGCTCATTAAACTGAAAAGAGATCATAAGAGAATTCTTTTTAGGTTGTTTTTTCTCACTCATAAAACTGAAAATCCCAATTTTTTCTAAATATTTATAAAGATAACCCGAGCATTCTTTTAGGTACTTTTCTCTCTCGTTAAACTAAAAAATCCTGAGTTTTTGTCACCGTGCTCATTAAAAATCTACGACAACAACAAGAGCACTTGCTTTTTTGGGACCATTTCTCACTCTTAAATCGAAAAATCCCCAATTTTTTACCCTTCTTTGGGCTCGTTAAATATACGAAGAAGGAATGAGCAATTCTTTTACCTCTTTTTCCTTGCTCAATAAACTGAAAAAGATACCTTGAGTTTTCTTCATTTGACTCATTAAAAATTGATGAAGGTATTGAGTTTGTCATCATGTGACTCATTAAAAATTCACGACGAAAAGCAAGTTTAGTTTGTCTCCTCGTACTCGTAACAAAATGAGGTCAACATCTATTGAACATAGGTTTCTCTTTGTCCGGATTCAATAGATCAACTCACGGAAAAGTAACCAATTCGGGTATACTATTAACCTTTTGTCACACCTGGTTAACAACTATAACAAAGAGACCACCGTGGAGTCATTCTTTACAATCTTTTCAGACTCTCCAAATATGAAAAGACCACCGAGTTTTCTCGTTTGGACTCATTAAATTAAACAGATAAGATATAGAGTCAGTCTTTTTACGATCCTTTTCAGACTCTCAAAACATGAAAAGATCGAAGAGTTTTCCTATCTGGACTCATTAAACTAATCATATAGGAAATAGAGTCGCTCTTTTTTTGATCCATTTCAGACTCTTAAAATATGAAAATATCAACGAGTTTACTCGTCTAGGCTCACTAAACTAATCAAACAGGGAAAGTAGACAATATAACTACATTCAATATTAAAAAGCGTGGTTTGGTAGTAGTCGTTCCCTTGAACATGGTACTCCCTCAGATAAACCTTCCTTGTGATGGCCTCTCAATATGAATCCTACCATCCTATGAGTTTTAGCCTAAATACCTCGATGTTCTTGCATCTTTGTATCCTAACACTCTTTGGTGTTCATGAGTCTAGTGCTACAAGGATAAAACTGTTGTTGTGCCTTCTATTGTTCAAGGGTTAACCTTTTTCTTCCTCCATTAACCCATCAAGCATATCCTTTCTTCATGCCCTCTATTGTTTAGACCCAATTCTCAAAGATTCCTCAAAAAACAAATCATTCTTGTCCTATTTTTTGGCAATTGATGTAGGACACATTATTTCCTACCTTTCGACAAGTATCTTCCTATCGAATTCAACACTCTATCTAGGAAGACAACCCAAAAACACATTTAGTGCCTTGGTACTTGCAAACATTAGTGGCAGGTCATGTAGGTTTTAACCCCGTACAGAAATTACCTACATATAAATTCTAAAACACAGAAAAATAAACAATGTGAGAGCATAACAAATAAAACACATATACACAAAGATTTTCCCACTAGATCCCAAAACCGAGACTACTAGCTTGATTTTTCATTATTTTCCTTTCAATTTTACAATACATATTTATACATGTCGAGGCATCCAATACCATGGACTGAAAAACCATCGCGTCCAAAACCATGGACCGAAAACTGTCGCGTCCAAAAAACATGTGCGAAAATCATGCACAAAACCATAGGTGGGTCCGCCCAAACTAACATAGGGTCCAAAACCAAAATTTTCCGGGGCGCTGCCTCGGACCACATAAAGTGGGGTTACGGGTACCCCTCAAACCCCCTGTTAACTACGTGGAAATAATATAATGCAACCCAACATTCTCCCACTTGTTTTTTTCTTTCCACAGGGGGCCACAAGAGAGCTTAGTCACTTTTCCATCCTTGAAATGCCCATTGTCTCTCTACACCAAGAGATCTTCTCAGAGCTCACAGATTTTGTCAATGCATATGCAGTGTTCTTCAAAGTGTACACCTTTACTAGCAACACCTTTTTGTCTTCTATCATATCCCTCACAAAGTGATACTGAACATCAATGTGCTTTGTCTTTGAATGATAAGCAGGGTTCTTTGCCAAGAAAATTGCACTTTGGATGTCACAATCTATCCTTATAGCTCCCTGTACTAACCCCATACTTGAACACAATCTTTTCAACCAAACTGCTTCCTTGCTTGCATGAGTGGCTGCCATGTATTCTGCTTCTGTAGTTGATAGTGCCACTATATATTTTTTCTTACTCATCCAACTAACTGCACCTCCAAATAGGTTAAACACATACCCACTTGTAGATCTTCTCTGATCCAGATCTCCAGCCTAGTATACATCAACAAAGCCATGAATATCCAACACTCTGTCCAATCCTTGTCTTCCTTGGTATCACAAATCATAATCACTAGTGCCATGAAAATACCTGAAAATCCGATTCACTGTTGTCCAATGCTCCTTTCCTGGTTTTGACATAAACCTGCTCAATACTCCCACTGTATGTGCAATGTCTGGTCTAGTACAGACCATTTCATACATCAGGCTATCGACTGCACTTGCATATGGAACACAAGACATGTCCTCTTCCTCTTCTTGTGTCTTGGGACACTATTCAGCAGATAACCTCACACCTATAGGAATAGGAACCTTCATGGTTTACTATCCTACATATTAAACCTCCGCAATATTGTCTCAACATACTTCCTCTGGTTTAACCAGAGCTTCTGCTTTGCTCGATCCCTTTTAATTTCCATGCCCAAAATATAGTTTGCAGCACTGAGATATTTCATGTCAAATTTGGAGGACAATTGGGTCTTCAAATCCTGGATAATTTCTTTGTCATTTCCAACTAGCAACATATCATCCACATACAAGACCAGATAAATAACACGGTCACCACTTAATTTAAAATAGACACAGTGATCTTCTTTGCTTCTAGTGAAGCCAAGTCCTCGTATAAATGTATCAAATTTTTGATACCACATCCTTGGTGACTGTTTTAACCCATATAGAGACTTCTTTAACTTGCATACCAGTTCTTTCTTACCCTTCACCGCAAAGCCTTCAGGTTCCTTCATGTAGATCTCCTCTTCCAGATCCCCGTGAAGAAATGTTGTCTTCACATCCATCTATTCTACCTCAAAATCAAGAGTAGCAACAACAGATAAAAGTAATCTAATAGAAGTTACCTTGGCAACAAGAGAAAAAATATTACCAAAATTAATTCCCAGCACATGGGAATAACCTTTTGCTACCAACTGAGCTTTGTATTTCTCCACTTTTCCTTCTACATTTATCTTCTTTTTGAACACCCATTTGCTACCAATGAGTTTCCTTCTAGCTGGAAACTCCACTAGATCCCAAGCCTCATTTTTGTCCAAAGATGCCATTTCATCAACCATGGCCTCTTTCCAGAGTTTTCCATCCTCTGAATCCATTGCTTCCTTCACAGTTCTGGGATCATCATTAGTAACAGAGAAAGAAACATTTTGAACAGAAAGTAGATGGACCATACCTTTTTGATTGCCTTCTTTCTCGAACTGATTTTCTCATAGACGGTGTTTGTGGCTCTTCGTCTTCTGATTCCTCCTCTGCTATAGAGTCTGATTCTTCCTCCATAAGCTCAAACTCTATCTTCTCAGGTTGCTTTGGTTGGACTTCATGTTTAATAACATCTTTCACCTCTCTGAACACCACATCTAGGTTGTACACAAGCTTCCTTGTTACTGGGTTCCAAAGATTATAACCCTTTAAACCATCCTTATACCTAATAAAGATGCACTTTTCAGATTTACTATCCAACTTGGGTCGTTTCTCCTTTGTAACATGTACATATGCATCACATCCAAATACGCTTAGATGTGATGGAGTCTTATCCTCCTATTAGCGTCAGCCTTTGAAGCCTTGCACTAGTGATCAAATATTCTCTTACAAAGTGGTTTTAGGATGTTACAGTCAAATTTTGTCATTTCAGAGAATCTTCAAGTAAAATTTGGTCACTAGGTATTAGGTCTAGGATTTGTTTTCACTCCTTCCAAAGTTTTCAAGTGTCGGTCCATGTCACCATTCAGCTGAGTGTACCATCATTCAAAGGGTTTGCATCATCATTTCAGGTTCCAATGGGTCATTTTACACCTTGTTCGTGTTTCAGTTGTACTTGGGTAAGGCTCATTTCCCTCTCTTAGGGTTTTGAAGGTAATTTCTCTTGGATGGTCAAATAATCAACAAAACTTGTATCCTGATGTTCATATACCTTCCCCTATACTTAATGTACCTTCTTAAGTACTTCCCATCACTGATATCCCTCAAATTCATCATTTTCCCACAAACCT
Source organism: Pinus taeda (assembly GCA_000404065.3). Lineage (NCBI taxonomy): Eukaryota > Viridiplantae > Streptophyta > Pinopsida > Pinales > Pinaceae > Pinus > Pinus taeda. The sequence continues at coordinate 47,441 of APFE030197953.1, read as the reverse complement.
TAACTTCTTGCCACAATTTGACAATTTTCTAGGCTAGGCCTATGTTTTTCCCTTTTGGACCCCTTCCCCTCACTCAAAATTTGAAATTTAACCTTCCCCTACTTCTTCACATCCCTCCCTACTTCCCAAAATTTTCTCAAGAATTTAGAAGCCCCTTATCCCCTTCATTTCACTTCATTTCGACAAATCCCTTGTTCCACACATCGAGATAGGTTTTACTCAAATGATGTTTCTGAGCAAGAAAAAATGAATTTGGAAAAATTGAGAGAGGTTTTTATCCATACTATGACAGGGAAGAAAAACCTCCTTCGTTTTTTACACAGGTGTCATGGTTCTAGAGAAATGTCAAAAATGCAGTTGCCTTAGGAGAATTGATGCACTTCTGAAGTGACTTTGGGAAAATAAATATTTCTCCTAGATTAAATGTCCAAATGACTTTATTTATGAGTCAAATGATATCTAGACAAAGAGAAATGTCCAATGAGCTATCATGAGCTCAATTTGAAGTTTAGGAAGACCATCAAAAGTTGATTGCAATAGCACTCTGCATTTAGGCAGCCTCATTTTGCACATTTTGACCAGTCTTGGGAGATTTAACTTTTGACAGGGCAAATGAACTCCGAATTTAAATTTTCAAGATGATTTCAAAGGTAGACTCAATAATATTTCCAACGCGCTATCCCACACCAAATTGGGACATCAGGAAGGCCTCTAGAGGTGGTCTGCAAAAAGGCGTTGCGCATTAAAAGTGTGTTGCGCACCTGTTGAGATTCTGCAGTGTATTTTTACACTGGTGTTGCACATTAAAATGGCAATGCGCACCTATTGACCAGTGTTGCACACCTGTTGGGGAAGTAAAAATTTCTTCAAACCACCTCCAAGCTTCCTCAAAAACCATTTGACTCTTGTTTCAAGTCATTACACCATTCCTCCTTGCTGAAAACGAATTGTGCTTGGTTGCTTGAGTGTGTTTGGCTTCTTTTAGAACAAACCCTAACTAATTGTTAAACTACCTATCACAAGCTATCAAAGGTATTTGATTCTCTTTTACTTCATTTATACTTATTTTTCCAAGTCACATTCCCTATCCCTCAGTCATCAAAGTTCACTCCCCAAAACCCCACTCTCCTTATCAAACCCTAACCCTATTACACTATTCCCTAACCCTAATTCCCAACTCTTACAATTTCACTACCCCCATTCCCTTATTGAACTTTGTACCCAACATCCTAAACACTATTCACTACCCTCATTCCCCTAAGAACCCCGAAATCCTACTCCCTCAAGTACTCACATCCCCGTACACCTCACTTGCCCTATATTTTTAGAATCTCTTCACACTCATCTTGTTATCACTACAAACCTCATTTCACATCACCTATCACATCACTAAAAAACCCATGGATAGAGACATAGACTATGAGAGAGAGGAGGAAACTTTCAGTGACACTTCTAGAGAGGCACATGTGCCAAGAAAGCAGGACAAAGGGGGAATATCATCTGGGAGGAACCTATCAGTCTCACAGAGTTGCTTGCTTATCCTCTTGCTATATCTTGTTTTAGACATCATTCTTGCTATGAGTTTTGTGAAATGGTGGAGAGGGTAAAGTTTCATCATGAGCTTGCCTGGTTGTTTGTCACTCATCTACATAATGGCCAAGTGAACCTTGTTGGTGTCACCTTCACCTTGTCACCTAGCACCATCTAAGAAGGAACATGCATTCCAAATGTTGGTGAATAGTGGAACAAAGGATAATATGTTAATAGTATGATGAAGAGGCTTAAGGCTAAGTTGGAAAAGGCGTTAAGAAACAAAAAAGAACATGATAAACTCAAAATCTTGGTTGAAGCATCATTAGCTCAACAAAGCACCTAACAAGGATCCCAAATGCCAAATTTCAGGAATTTTTGAGCAATTTTTGTCATTTTTGAATTTCAAAATTGAAAAACAGGCTTTTCCAATAGGTGTGCAATGCCATTGGCGATGCACTTTTGTTGGAGGCATCTTCTTGCAAAATGGCTTACATATCTGGAATCAACATGGAAAAATATGTAAACCCAGAAATAGTGAGAAATTTTGGACAAGATCTTGGTCATCAAAAGGGAAAATAACACCCAAAAAATGCCCTCTTTGCCACTTTTTTGCTACATAGGAAGCAGTCTTGGAAGAATCAAATTTTGGAGGGGCAAATGAGCTCCAAATCAAAAAAATCAAATTGTTCCAGAAACTAGACAGGTAGGGCTTTCCAGCAAGCCAACTTGTACCTAATTTTGACACCGAGAAGGCCTCAAAAATGGGCCTTGAAATGGAACTACACATTAAAATTTTAGCGTTGTGCATTAAACTGATTTTGCCAGTTTTGCCTTAATTTCCAGGTTTTTTCAATTTTTATTGGAAATTGACTTTTTCCTCATTCCTTGGTAAACGTATGCATGATAAATGATGAAATTGATGTAAATATGGATGAAAAATACCTTATAGGGTAGATACATCAAGTTTTAGGTGGGTTTGATGATGAATGAATTGGTTTCCTTGGTTTTAGAGGCAAGTTGTTCCACTGCCTACTTTTGTGTTCCTAGTTTAGATATGGTTGAAACCACCCCTCTTCTCATGGATTTTACCCCTGATAGATAGCATGAATGGTTTTATGCCTATATTATGTACTTTATTAGTCATATGTAAAGTTTTGACTTTGGTAGAAGTGTTAGAACTCATTGAACATTTGTATCAGCAGTTTGGCAAGGAATAAAACTAGGTTTCACAGCTATTTTTGTGGGATTCTTGTGAAAATGAGTTTATGTATTGTTTCTTCTTTGTAATGAGTTTTGTATGATGTTTTATATGTATCCACATATCTCTCTCTCTTCTAAAATAAATGAATCAAGGTGAATAGACAAAATACACTAATTTACAGTGCTTTGTCATGGGAATGCATTTGATTTTCAATGTTTTCAACTATTTGAAGAGGATTCATAGTTTCTTTATGCCCTCCTTAACTCCTTAGTTGTATTAAGCTACCATCTTAATCCATTGCTAGTACATAAACCCTTGTCTACCTCGCCCCACAGGACATGATTGCATCCCTGAGTTGATTTCTCGGACCAAATCTGCCTTCTCCAATTGATCCAGCAACCAAAACCTAAAAATCAAACCAGAAACCCTGAGCTACTATACCTAGCCTAAAATTTAAATTAAATTTAGTCATCTCAAACCCTAGTTACCAATATCCTAATTGAGATTGACAAGGAGAGAGCCCTCTTCTGACCTGGTAGGGCTAGCTACCAGGTTAAGCATGGTTTGATGTTACCCTAGACCTGCCTTCCTTCAGCCTGAGGTAGAATTTGTCAATAACACCTCCAACACTGATGATGGTGACCTGTTGACCAAGTAATATGCACTATCCACCGCCTCTTCCCAAATTCCTATCCTAACCTAGCACCACTGAGCATGCTTCTTGCCCTTTCCATCAATGTCTTGTTCATTCTTTCTGCAACTCCATTTTGTTGAGGTGTATATGGAGTAGTCTTCTGTCATGCTATACCTTACTTCTTGTAGAATTCTTCAAGTTCCTTACTGCAAAACTCTCCACCATTATTTGTCCTCAACACCTTTATCTTCTTCTCTGTCTGGTATTCCACTAGAGCCTTAAATTCTTTAAACCTATCAAAGACTTTAGATTTCTTCTTAAAGAAATATATCCATGTATTCCTTGAGAAGTTAGCTATAAATGATACATAGTACACATAATTACCCAATGATGGAACCTTCATAGGTCCAAACACATCACTGTGCACAAGCTCTAATATATGTTCCGCCCTCTTACCACCAGAGGGGAAACTCACCCAATTCTGCTTCCCATATACATAATTTTCATAGAAATCAAAATCCAGAGAGCTATTATTCATACCTTCTACCATACCTTTACCATGAAGTATTTGAAGGTCCTTCTCTCCAATATGTCCAAGCCTTTGATGCCACAGCATGGTCTTTTCTCCAGAGACCACTACATTTTTTGCTCGACTTTCAGGAACCACGGAACTGTTGCACCCATCAACAACAGTGCTACCTTGAAGCTTGTACATAGTTCCAATCCGAACTCCCCACATCAATACCAGTGCTCCCCAAACCATCTTGCAGGTATCCTTCTCGAACATTGTTTTTACACCTGCATCATCCAGATTGCTTACAGAAATCAAATTTCTGGCCAATATAGGAATATGTAGAACACCCAAAAGTGTTCTAACCCTTCCACCTTCCAACTTCAACTTTACTTTTCCACGACCAATGATTCTAGCCTTCCTGTCATCCCCTGAGAAGACATCACCACAATCATATTTTTCATACTTGCAAAACCACTCTCTATGGGGAGTGAAGTGAAAGGATTCACCTAAGTCAATTAACCATGCCTTATGATCTACATGTTTACTTGAAGAAGCCAAGTACACATCCCCACCTTCATCTGAGGTGGTTTTCGCCTCTGTAGAAGGAGCATCATCAGATCCCTTTTCCTTTATCAAGAGCTTTAGATTTATAGTCCCTTTTAAGTTCCCTTCCTTTCCACATTTCTAGTACACCACCTTTACAAGTTTTCCTGGAGATTTAGATCTTTGTCTAGATTTAGATCTCCCACTCGATGACTTATTTTTCTTTGTGTTCTGGGACCGTCCTTGTACAGATAAGGCATTACCATTTTGGCTCTCCATATTTTTCCATCTCATCTCCTCCATTAGCAAGGATGATACTATTTCATCAAAATGCAAGGCATTTGCATTGCTACCTATTGCAATAATCAGACTATCTCATGAATCTGGTAAAGAACACAATAAACTAATGCACTTATCTTCATCTGAAATTTTAATATCAACAGATGCTAACTAACTTACAACAGTATTAAACACATTCAGATCCTCTGTCACCAAGTCTCCATCATTCATCCTCATGTTATACAGCTTTTTCCATAGGAACAATTTATTCACCAGAGACATAGATTGGTACAAAGTCCCTAACTTGTCCCACAAAGCCTTTGTTGTAGCTTCCCCTGATACATTCAACAATACTGAATCTGAGACACACAATCGTATTGTGCTCTTTGCCTTCCGTTCCAACTTCTTCCATTCTTCATCGGACACTCCCGTAGGTTTAGTTCTCAGATCTACCATGATCCACTGATCTTTATCCACCAACAAATCCTCCATCTTGAGTTTCCACAACTCAAAACTATGACCATTAAATTTCTTGATCTCTATCTTTCCAACACTCACCATCTTCTTTCACCACCAGAATCGATCTCGCAGATCTCCCATTGAATAGGGTTGTTATAGACATTTTTGGGCACTTCAACCCCAATCACAAATATCCATAAACTGAGGGCTCTTAAGTCCCTAAAAGGGTTGCTTCACTACCTAAAGTAACAATGTCAACTGATTACATCATCTCCCAGAAGTTCTCCACTGAAAACTGCTCATAAATTGTCAAAACTGGACCATTTGAAAGCTCCATGCAAAGGGTGCGATGTATATCACCTTCCCAATGTATAGGGTGCAATGCATATTGTTTTGCTCCTCTGTAGGGTACGATGGTAGGGAATGGACAAATGACAGGGACCAAAATGCGAGGTGGAAGATCATGGACTCTTCCAGAAGCTTCCCCTCTGACACTTGCCACTCCATTTTCAACCAGGGATGAGTAAGAGATCTTCATTCTCCAAGTGGAAGCAGGAACTATCAGAGAGAAGACACTAATCAAGATCCCAAAACATGACTCACCTCTCTGTAATCATCTATATATGGATCCCTCATCACAGAGATCTAGAGGCTGGAATTTTGTATCTTATAGAGAAGTGTTGTTGGTATTCTGGTGTACATTCGCAGTGTTGGGTGATCTAGCTTTGCTTGAGGTGAAGAAGGGCTTCCTAGCTAGAGGATGATGCTGGGTCAGAGCACATGGTTGTAATCCTCTTACTACTTTTCATCTTAATAAAGTTATTCTTGTTTCCTTCTATATTCTTGTGAACTTGTTTATATATGCATGTATATGGTTAATACACATCTGATATTGTATTATTTATGAATTTAGATCCTTGTTTCTTGGATAGTAGTATGTCACTGTAATACCACAGGTTCTTTTGAAGCTAGGAAGACAAAGAAGAAGTGGCGAAGCTCTATCAAGAAGGAGAGGATTCAAGCGCAAGACTCAGGTTGGTCTTCATGGTTCTCCTCTTGTCTATTTTCATAAAAGGAAACAATAGTAGACTTTGATTGTTTGTTTCTAAGATAGCCACCCATCTTAGTGGGAATAGTAGCATCCGAGTGGACACTATTCCCGGATAAAAAAATGGAGACCATACTGGGGAGTGACTAGATTACTTGTTAGCCTATCTATCCTTGTTTCTTTCATAAATGTACAGACGGAGCTTGAAGTCAAGCCAGCTAGCCTTCGAACTACATTTTTTATACAAATGCAAAGTAGATCAATGTTGCTTCAGTCTATCTCTGGGTTTTGTTTATGAAATAAAAAATAGATCTGCAAGCAATCTAATTGCCCTAAGTGGTGGTTCTAGTAATCTCTTAGATCACCCCTGTGTTTTTACATACATTGATCTGTAATTATTCAACTTAAACACCTGAACTAAACTGCAAACTGTGAATGAAATCCTGTTTGAAGTATCCCACTGCTACCATCGCACCCTGCCTTCAAGGCAGTCTGTTGCATCGCACTTCCCAAGTGCAATAGGTGCGCTGCATACCGATTTCACTATGTAACGGGTGCGATGGTCAGGGAGGGTTAACTTTACCCTCAGACTATGGATTTTTCTCACTGTTTTCAGTCCTATTCAAGAGTTTTGTTGTCTGTAGTAAGTGTACCTCTGTGAACCCCCTTCTCTTGCATTATTCCGCCTCCTTAGTGCAATGAACTATAAATGTTTTTATGTATTGTGCGTCATTTTTAGTTCTCTTCTGCAAAAAAGTAGCATAGTCGAACTGTCGTCTCTAGATCTGAAAGTGTCGTAGCTATCGTTTTCAGTTTGAGGAAGAAATCCCATTGTTCTTGATAGTCAATTATACAATTACTATTGCATAGGATTTGAATTATTAGTTTTAAAGTGTCGAAAAGAAATTTCCATTTCAAAATCGCAAAGTGTCTCTCTTGCTTTCACTTCGTTTTGAAAAAGAAATTTGTTGAGTACAGTCACTTTAAAAGTAATTCAGTTTTGCACATAGCTTTCTTAGCATCATTTACACATTAAGAGAGCTGAAAACCAATACATGAATGTGAATTTGCATCTTGAATGCTTGGCTTGATGTAGGACTGTGCATATTAGCGTGTGCTCTGTGCTCTGTGAAGAAAAGATGCTTGACTTTCTTCCCCTTAGTAGCTAGGATTTTCATTGCTGAAAGAAGATAAAACGTTTGTTTATCATCTTAGACTGCATTTAGGAATTAAACACACATCACGTGGTGAACCTGAAAGGAAAACTGCTAAGCAAGATCAACTTAAAATAAATCTCAATGAATCTAACAATGCTTTGGAACTTAACGCACAACATCTAGAGGTCTAGGCTAGAGACGTATTCTGGTGTCGTAAAACCTGGTAACTGTTGCTTTCAGTGTTGGTTGGGTGATTCCTCCACTCTGAGACGATAAGTGCCAGTACGGACTTGTGCTCCCATGTACCGTCGCATATATATTGGGAGACCACTATAGGCTGCATCCTTTATCATTAGGAAGCCATGCCTGCCGCCCTATCAATCGTAATGCACCAAACACAACATTCGGGAATACTAACTGCCGTACCGTAAAAAGTATTCTGTAGTTTTACGATTGGTTTGGTAATCCTCTCTGCCTAGATCTCCAGAGAAGTCCATTTTTCTCCTTTTCAGACTCCTTCAAGGAAAAGGTCTTCTGAGTGCTTGTCACTTCAAGCTCAATAAAAATTGAAGGCGACTAGAGTCATCTTTTGTTTTTTCTCGACTCTTTAAAATTGAAAAAACAAGTTGCGTCCAAGCGTCTAAAAATTTATTTTAAATCAGAATAACATCACAAATTCCCCCGTTGATCTTCAGGTTTAGAAAATGGATTCTACAAACCAAGGATTTCCTCGTGAAGGAAATCCTAGTCCCTTCCTATCTTGGGGAGATGTTGGTCCACCCCATATGGCCACTTTCTCACTTCCAGGATTGACAATTGGTTTGCCGGTCTGGCTCTTCTCTACCTCCATCGTTCAGAATATCGTAATTCTTGAATAGTCTAATAAGCAACTGGACGACACTAGAGTTACCTCCCAACCTTCTACTTCATCTAATTCTCCTTCTCCTCCTTCCTCTTCGCTTGACAAAGCCGATAAAGCTAAAAATCAAGTAACTGAGAAGAAGAAAAAGCAGAAAGAGAAAAGGGAAAAGAAGAAAAAGGAACCAAAATCAAAAGGGAGCAACCAAGTGTTTTCTAGTGAAAATCCTCACACCGCACAGTCAAAACCTAAATCTCCTTGTGTCATTTGCAATGGAGACCACTATCACCGAGATTGTCCCTGCATCCCTCGAATCTTAACGGACCGGTCTCCTCGTTTGCACAATTCGGTAGCATCAACCTCTGGCGATCATGTTGAATGCTCACCATCAACCAGTGAAAGTGAAGCACATGGACAAAGAAGGAATCCTAAACTTCCTTGTAAGTTGTGTGAAGGCGATCACGCCGTCCATCGTTGTCCCTTCCTTGACGAGGCTAAAAGAGTTTTGGATGATCGTCTGGTTTCACCGCTGCGACTTCCTCCTCGATATAAAAAACTCTTTCCAAGTCCTCCACCGATTGAAAATCCAGCTGGCCCGTCATTGTGGTCGGCCGAAGCACCTATCATTGAAAATGAACCTTCAGAATCCGTACCAAACGAAAGTCAAAGGGTCGATACGGCAGCTGACCCGGTATTGCCTTCAGAGTGTTCATCTTCGAACGATACCATCACTTAAGAGAAAGAGAACGACACCGTTCAAATTATTTTCATCAACATCGACTCCGATGAGCTTGGGGGAAGTCATCCTATTCCTTTACTGCAGGAAGGAAGTTCATCAGAGTCCTACCCGACCGTCTATTCAGTCCCACCACCAAGCAACCTAGTGGTTTGCTTCGACTGGAATCTACTAGGCAGACCCCGTTTACCAGCCAGTGTACCATTCATAATTATTGTACAAGCTTACAGAATGGTCATGGTTTGTACCATCATTGATGAAGGGGCTTCTGTGAGTATCCTTTCCTCAACTTCTTGGAAGGCGCTTGGTTCGCCATCGCTTTTTCCTGAAACGAGAAATCTAACAGGATTCGACAAGGGAACGAGTTGACCTTTAGGGATCCTTCCAAATGTGCCCATTAATTTGAGAAGGAAAAATGTTCACATGAATGTTATGGTAGTTCAGGGACCTTTAGATTATAATCTACTCCTTGGACGCGATTATATTTATTGCATGGGAGCCATCGTCTCCTCACTCTTTAGAGTAATGTGTTTTCCGCATGAAGGCACAATGGTCAAGCTCATGGACCAAATGTCATTCCCTTGTTCACACATCACAAATAGTCAAATGCCATCCCTAAATGGTCTTTTCATGCAAGAAATGTCTCATCAGTCTCCAGTCCGTCCACCTGATGAGCGTGAGTGGTTCAGGAAGCTGTGACTGAAACCCATGGGGCATGCACCCTGGTCTGTTTCGGCAGGAGAACCTTAGGTATAGAGTGGATTTTCACGAGGGATATATGACTAGTCTGGCGAACCTGTCCTCACAGGAAAATGGGAACAAGCTGGAATAAGATACCTTCGTTAAAGTTATGTGAGTGGAATCTGTCTGCGCCATTCACTTTTGTCTATTTCTATATACATCACCGAGGAAGCATTTTATCTGCTATGCGAATAGAACTTTCTTGGTAACCTGGAAATTTTTCTCTATACCTGGGGGCATGCGAACCTTTCCATGTGCAAGTGAAGAGTGGCTATTTATTTTTTAAATTTGTAGGACCTCTAACCCTTTAAACCTGTAAGGCTAGTCGTTTCCTAACCTGCATAAAGAAAGGATACGTGGCAAAGCTTGAGAGATGTAAGCCACTTCAAAATAGCATCTTGAATGAGACATTCTTATCATACGGCTGGCGAGCAATGTTGTCATAGAGTTCAAGCTCGTTAATAAACTCTCCACGAGCAGTTTTAGTGCATAGTTCAAGCTCATTAAAAAATAAACATAAGTCATGAGAAAATGTTTCCCCCAGTGTTTAAGCTCATTAAGAAATGAACCGGTAAATAACCATTGTGAATGCCTCATCTCCAGCTTTTGAGCCTTGGTCGTGTCCTCGCCATCACCTCCACTCTGTTTTTAGCCGATCATTCACCCCCATATGATTGTTTACCCCTTCGAGGAACATCTACGAAGATTGATTATGTTAGCCATCCTTGTGACACTGCCGTGGTTAGAAAATTCCAAATCTTACCCGGAATCAGCTGTTACCGAAAACCATCACTTGTTCCTCAAAAATGAGTCTTCTTTAAGCTCTTTTCACCTGACTTGTAGAATATGAAAAGATTGCCGAGCGATCGGCCTCTTCGGCTCGTTAAAGGCATCAGAAGTGCTATCCCTCATCTAGATTTTAATCTTTTTGGACCTGAGGGATTATTACACAAAAAGATCGAGCGCTTGTCTTGTTCGACTGGTTAAAACTATAGAAAATTCATCCCTTTTGTATTATTTTACGATTTTTTGGACATAAGGGATTATATAACGAAAACGAATCTTTGGAGTTTCCTTTGCATTTCTTTTAGAATCTCTAAAATTGAAAGAGATGGAGTTATCTTTGTTGTTAAACTCGTTAAAACCGAATAGCAGAAAACTCATCCAAATGGATGAGAACGAGTTTCACTATCGCTAGGCTCGCTAAAATATAGAGATAGGTTTGCCTGAAGGGCGGATTACAGAACAAGCATATGTTATCCTCCTAAAGCTTGACAAAAATAAAGAGGTACTGGTCAGCAATGACTGGGGAAAATTGGGAAGAAAATTTGAAGAAACTTTATTGGTGGCAAGTTGCTCTTGAACATGGCACTTTCCTTCCGCATCCATGCCGGGTTGGGTTGTTCCGTTCACTGGTCTTCACCATTGGTCCGTCACACCATCCATCTTTGGGGTTAACGCTACCAATCCATCATCAGTGTCGCTGATATGTTTAAGAGAAGTCATTATGATAATTCACCCGTGTCTCACCCACTGCAATACAATCATGCTTCATTCCTTCATGATCGCAACCCTGAACCCTGTATCATCAGTTTGTTTTCACCTCCAAAATCATTTGCTTCGTTCCATGTCATTGATGTGGGATTTGTTAAGGCCCTCCTGCGATGGGTTGCTTCTTGTCGACATCAGCTCATTATCCAAGAAGTTGACGTAGGAACAACCCTTTCAGTACTTTGGAGCTTGCATGCCTCAATGGAAAGCTTCTCACATTCGATGACAGGTTTACATCAATGGCCTTCGACCGAGAGATTTTACGTGGTGTTCGACGCCAAGTCCCTTTTCACACCACGTGAATTTTACTGTAGTACCTTGATGGTCATTGTCATTATTGGTGATTCCTCTCATGCCTCTTAACAGCTTACATCATTGGCTGGTAATCAGGCGATGTCCTTCCATGTTTGACTCAAGAACATTTTTCACATGGATCGACTTGTACTCTGAGTGAAGATTGAACAAGTTTTGAATACCCCGGATCTAGTTTCATCCATCTGGGCTGCGATATATTCAGGAATATAAAAACATCAAGTGTACATAATTGCCAAATAGATGATCATCCAAATCAAAGGATGATGTGTCTATATCATCGGTCTGTCACACAGACGATTATCTGTCCTATGTACATGAAAATGAATTTATAAAGCTAAGCATGGGAATGCCTGCCTCAGCTAGATCATGAAAAAATGTTGTCAAAATAACGTATTGTATTGTATCTTATTACAGGTTGCCTCCCAGCTCGGAAAAACTTCAAATCCTCATAGTAAAGCATTTCACCTGACATCAGAAAGATTAACGACCTCATGCTTTAGGGGGCAACTGTTATAGAAATTTTTGGGCACTTCAACCCCAATCATATATGTCCATAAACTGAGGGCTCCTAAGTCCCTAGAAGTGTTGCTTCACTGCCTAAAGGAACAAGGTCAGCTGATTACATCATCTCCCAGACGTTCTCCACTGAAAACTGCTCATAAATGGTCAAAATTGGACCATACTGAAAGCTCAATGCAGGGGGTGCAATGCATATCACCTTCCCAGTGTAAAAGGTGTGATGCATACTAATTTTCTCCTCTATAGGGTGTGATGGTCGAGAATGGACAAATGGCAGGGACAAAAATGCGAGGTGGAAGATCATGGAATCTTTTAGAAGCTTCCCTTCTGACACTTGCCTCTCTATTTTCGACCAGGGATGAGTAACAGATCATGATTCTGCAAGTGGAAGTAGGAACTATCAGAGAGAAGACACTAATCAAGATCCCAAAAGATGACTCACCTCTCTGTAATCATCTATATATGGATCCTTCATCACAGAGATCTAGAGGCTGGAATTTTGTATCTTATAGAGCAGTGTTGTTGGTTTTCTGGTGTACATTCACAGTGTTGGGTGATCTAGCTTTGCTTGAGGTGAAGAAGGGCTTCCTAGTTGTAGGATGATACTGGGTTAGAGCACATGGTTGTAATCCTCTTGCTACTTTTCATCTAAATAAAGCTATTCTTGTTTCCTTCCATATTCTTGTGTACTTGTTTATATATGCATGTATATGGTTAATACACATCTGATCCTGTATTATTTATGAATTTATATCCTTGTTTATTGGATAGTAGTATGTTTTTGTGATTCCACAAATTCATTTGAAGCTGGGCAGACAAAGAAGAAGTGGCGAAGCTCTATCAAGAAGAAGAGGAAATGAAGCGCAAGACTCAGGTTTGTCTTCTTGGTTCTCCTCTTGTCTATTTTCATAAAAGGAAACAACAGTGGACTTTGATTGTTTGTTTCTAAGATAGCCACCCATATTAGTGGGAATAGCAGCATCCGAGTGGACACTATTCCTGGATAGCACTTATCCACTTAAGATTCCACATGGGAGGATGAGAATTTTATACAGAAGCATCCAGAACTACTCAAGCATTGAGGACAACACTTTTTTTGAAGGAGAGGGGCATGATA